>CM065394.1:26610000-26792500 GCA_033060915.1 Euryodendron excelsum | reverse complement strand
ACCCCAATTTGAGTTTGGTTTATCTTGTGATTAGAGCTTTCATATCTTCGAGTTGGATTCGGAGGGTCAGCCCAAACCTCCTTACTATTTCTTAAAAAATTATTCATTGCTTCAAGATGATCATCTGACCTTACTCTATTAGAAAAAATATTTATGGCGAGCTCATTGGTGAAGTTAAACACCAACATATAGTGGCAGGAGTTACAAACACTCTGTTTGATGAAGTTTGATGAAGTAAGGCCACATGTTGCCTTTGGAGCACTGAATAATTTCCTTTATCTCCATAGTTTTATTTGGTTCACGTTTTTGTTTTCGATTGTCATCGATTTTAATCTCGTCTGAATTTTCTATCTCCTTAGGTGCCTTTTTCTCTACAATACACAAAAACGAATAAATCTTTAGTAAAACGGCTGCATGATACAACAGTTATTGTGATTTGAATAATACATAGCATGTGCGTGCCTTTTTCTCTGCAATACATAAAAATGAGTAAATCTTTAGTAAAACGGGTAGTTACAATTGAATAAGAAGATCGTTATGGACAGATGCAGCTATCGGTCAAGTATCACTTGATTGGCCCCACATCAGCCCTGGCCCACCTACATGACTGTATGTATGATCTTATATTCTACACTCTAATAGGACACTCACTATGTATTATTTAAAGGAAAATGCTAAGGGCAGATGCGACTGTTGGTTAGGCGCCGCCTGATCAACGCCACGTCAGCCCTGGTCCACCTACAATAGATACAATAGGCTTACAATAGGTGGACCAAGGCTGACGTGGAGTCGATCAAGTGGCACCTGACCGATAATCGCGTCTGCCCTTAACATTTTTTTTTTAAATTCATGCATATAGTCATATCCGAAAAGCTTAAGCATGACCATAGCACTGGTATTTTTTTTCTCTTATGAAAACAAGAAAGAAAGTGAAGTTTTCTTTTCAGTTGGTTCTCATCACAGAAAGGGATTATATGAACCAATAACTCTGAGGGTCAAACAAAAAGGGATTTAAACTTGGGATCTCTCATATTTCAATGTTGTGCTTAATTTTTGAAAACCATAATTAAAACAAACTTTACTGTCAAGAGTAAACTGAGTTACATCTTACATGCTGCGTGAACTGTTATTCCTTTCCAACGTAGTGTTGCAAATCATTTTTCAATCAACTTTGAATCATGAGAGACTTCCGCAATTTGATTCGCATAATTATACCATTCTAAGATCTTAGAGTATCATTCAATTTCAAGCACACCGAAAAATATTTTTACATGTAAAAGTAAATCAAGGGATTTGAATAGAGCTAAGACCTTAATGATGCACTTAAAATTCTATTCGAATATTACGTAAACGTCTTTTTTCACTAAATTTTCATAATTGTTAGACACAAAGTGGTAAAATCTATATTAATGCAGTGAAAAATATGTGAGACTCCGTTGCTTGTTTCCAACAGTAACGAAAATGTAGTGAAAAAAAAAAAAAAAAGGTGATGGTTGCAGCATATTTCAGTTATATACTTCTATGTCAATAATGTGAAGGGTAAAATATACTTTGTACTCTTGCACTTTACATCAAATCCCACTTCACTCCCTGCACTTTCAATTGTAACAATTAAATTCCTGTACTTTTAATTTGTAACAATTAAGTTCCTGAACTTTTAATTTGTTGCAATATCTTTAATAATTAATTTTTAACAATTAATTTTGTAACAATCAATTTTTCACAGTAATTTCTCTAAAAATATTTTTACAGTAATTTCTTTAAAAATATTTTTACAGTAATTTCTCTAAAAACTTTTTTAAAGGCAAAAAATATTAATTTTTTTTTATAGTAATAGAGATATTAGAGAAATTACTGTAAAAATATTTTTAAAAAAATTACTGTAAAAAATTAATTGTTACAAATTAGAGATATTAGAGAAATTACTGTAAAAATATTTTTAGAGAAATTACTGTAAAAAATTAATTGTTACAAAATTAATTCTTAAAAATTAATTATTAGAGATATTGCAAAAAATTATAAGTTCAAGGACTTAATTATTACAAATTAAAAGTACATGGATTTAATTGCTTACAGAAGGGTGACATTGCAACAAATTAGAAGTTCAAAAACTTAATTGTTACAAATTAAACATACAAAGACTTAATTGTTATAATTAAAAATGCATGAATTAAAATATAATTTGATGTAAAATGTAAGGATAAAAAGTGTATTTTACCGTAATGTGAAAAAATGAATGAGCAATCCTCTCTAACATTAGATTTTTGCATCATAAATATTGACATTTTAGATGATATTTAACTGCCTTGTCTCGACTTTGGCAGAAAATTACTGTGCTACAATCATTTCCTTCTGTTTCGGGTATGACTGCTTTTGTAATTATATATATTGAACTAAATTGGTCCTCTCCCTGCAAGGTGGCGAAAATTCCAATAGCGGTAGTTCATGAGGCAGTCCTTCTGAATATTTATGATTGAATTTTATAATGAAATCTAGGGTGTGCTTGAAGTTTTTCATTTTTTTATTTTTTTTTTGGGTAAACGATAGTGGGAGTGATGAAAATAGCATATCTGCTTGAGCGTGACTGGCGCAATCTCTACTCGTTAGATGAGTTCGAAATCAAGAGATTCAGGATATAAATTTACAAACATTTGAGGCATATTTTGTTAATGAACTTTACACATGATTATTAATTTTTTGGCACGTCAACTTATGATCTAAACCAAGATATTACAGATAAAATCTAAAGTTTCACGGCCGCCCAATAAAGAGTGACAAACAAAAATTTATAAACTTACTTACAAATTGAAGTGGCTCGTCGTTAAGTGTCTTTTTTAAAATCACATGCTCATGTAACAAATATAAATAAGATGCCACGTCAGTTTATAAATGGTGTTTCTACAAAATCTGAGTAAGAGTAACAAATTTTCCCAGAAAATTAAGATCTAAAAGTATGGCATTGTTTAATTAAGAAAAAAAGAGAGACTGAACCATTCTGCCAATTTTTGTTTTGGGAGGGAGAGGGGGTTAGGGATGACAACAAAACATATTCAGAACGAGTTAAGCTAAATACTATTCTAACCTTATGAAAAATCTTCACCTCATACTCCACTCCAAACCCGCGACGGTTAAACTTTTCCATCCATCCACTTTTCACTTAAACTAATCGGGTTCGGATTAAACTCGCATAAAATCTCAAAATTAAAAATAATTTTTTAAAATTAAAAATAATACAAGTTATAGAAGCATAAATATATTACAAGATTGAGAAAAAAGATGCTAAATCCAAAAAATAAAAGAAACAAAAACTAACCTTAACATTTTAACAATAACTTATATAAACAAAGGTATTTTGTGTTATTAGTATATAATAGAAGTATTTAATATATTTTACAAATAATCGAGGCAGGGTAACCTAAACCCTACCCCTCCTTAAATGCCTTTCGAGTTTTATTTTTTTCCTATAACTGGTCCAAACTTGTACTATTATGTGTGGAGTGAAGCGGGTTTTGAATTTTCGAGTCAAATTGTCATCCCTAGAACAGTGTTGAATGATTTATCTAGACCAAATAAGTTATACAGCGCTGTGGTGTATGAATTATCCCACAGAAGGAGGAGGGATAGTGTATTTTAGGATAAGGTTAATGGTGTGATAAGGCCAAACACGTAACCAAGCGGCTGAGATCACAAGACATGCACTTATTTTGTTCCTCATCCCACCGCTAACCAAACACCATATGAGCCTAGATACATATTAAGGTCCATTATTGTGGGTTTCGTGCTCGAGTTCTTATTGTTAGAATCTGGTGATTGAACAATTAGCAATTAAAATCAACGCATGCTGATATTTAGTTAGTAAAAATACCTTGTTTTGTCAAATTCTTAGGAACATTTTTAATTAGAAAGAAAAATTGTTCAGTGCTCTTTGATTGCCACACAAGAGAAACGAGTAGCATTCAATAAATAATTAATCCTAATTTATTAGAACATTTAAACTGCAAAATGGCTAAGTTAGGTACAAAGGATATTTTTAAAATGGCTATAGGTCCCTATTGTTAATGTGTAAATTAAGATTAAGAAGGTTGACAGAGAAAAACACAGTTTCTAAGCAACAATTAAATTTGACTAGTCTCTGGTCGCCTAGATGACCTTCCTTCTCATCCGAACGGCCAAAACTCTGAACAATCATGTTCTCTGATCAACCGAACGGCCTTCCTTCTCGTTCCAACACCACAGTGACCTTATTTCATCTTTCATTTACAATGGGGTTCCATTCTAAACGGGTCAAATATTCTATCTAGCAAATGAGGGATCTACCTTCATGTCTAAAGGGAGTAAAGCCACCATGGTCCTCCAAGAGCACTTAATAACCTTATTCCATTTCTTTCTAACTAGAAGTGGTGGCATATACAATGTACACACCCTTAACTCTCAATAAGCCTACTAACTCTCACAAACCCTAATAATTTCATATACTAATAGGATATGGGTGTTTTAAAAAACTATAATTGTGACAAGTTTTAAAAAAAATTTAATAAGCAGACTCTGCCAAACTCTAAGTATTTGCTTTATTCTTTCTCGTAGGATTCTCAAAGGAGGCCCATTAAATGGTAGTAAGAGGGTAGAGCTCACTGCTCATGAGGATGAGGGTACCCCAATTCTAGGGCTCTCACCCTTACAATTGAAGAAAAAGGCTACAAAAGTATTCAATCTTTCTTTATTCAGTAGGCGTGAGAATGAGCTGTGAAGTAAACATTTTTGCTTTTTCTTGCAAAACCCCATCATCATCATCATCAAACACCATGATAATGTCTCTCATCACTCAAATCACAACATGCATATGGATACTTTCTCTTTTCACTTAAGAGTCTGGCCTACTAGCCCACCATGCCAGGGCATAAAGCTAAGCCTATATGCGAAGGAGAGAGGCCTTCCATCATTGCTCATGTGCACCAATGAGCCTATTCCTTTTGCTTCCTCCCCCCAACCCCCTAAAAGAAAACCAAAAAAAAAAAAAAAAAAACTTGTCCCTTGCTTGAGGTACTCATTATTGCCTTCGTATGCATGTTGGGCTTGTCCCTAGCACTTGACAATTTTTAAGTTGAGGTTGAAACCACCACCATTTACCCAATTATCATGTGCCAAGTGCATTAGAGAAGCTTGTCATATCCTCAATTTATGAAGGGACAAACATTTATGACAGTCTTACGAACGCCATCATTCTAATTTTGCCATATGCAATAAGAGGGGTTCGTTTACCTGAAAAAGAATTTCATCGCCTATAAGAAGAAGGGGCTTGCTCATTATAATATATGTAATTGCAAAGACAGCTCCACCCGAAAAAATCATGTACGATCGTAGCATTGGAATTTTTTTGACCCCTTGTGAAGTGATATTGTATTATGGGTAGTGTTTTAATAATAGATGAAGCAAAGTTTGGCTTTAAGAGCTCTTTCCAAAAAAGGAGTTCATTTTATATTCTACTTCCTTGGGGAAACTCACCTTTGGAGGGTCATAGGTGCTCTTTATCTTTTGGCCATGTGGGATGGAGTTCGGTGCATAAAGTTGAAATTCTTTTTTCTATTTTGAGAATTTTTAAACATTTTCTTGAATATAAATATTATTAGTATTTTGGACATGATAACATGAACGATTGCTTAAAAACTACATAGAAAGGCCAAGTTTCTTTCTGATATTTTCAATGATCTCCTCTCTCTCTCTCAAGAGTGAAATGCAATTGCTCTGAAAGTGGTTTACAAACCAGAACTTAAGATTGATTATGTATTGGGATTATAAGAACTAGATGCCTAATGTTTGCATTAGGCTGCTTCTGAATCAAATTCTCGTAGTAGCATGCATATGATACGAATTAACATTTACAAACCTCAACTTTACAAGCCTTACTTATAACATTTGCTAGTGCTGAATCATATTTATAGTCGATTGAGCTTGAAAACTATCTTCGTCTCAGTCACTTGCCTGCTTATCCCAAAAAAATTATATAATGAAAGGATATTTTTATTGCAACTTAGGCACCGTAGTTTTCAAATGTGATAATAGTTTCTCCGCAATCAAATGTAAGACAGATTATGTGGAGTTATGCATGTATGTATAAGCAGGTGCAAAAAAATCCTAAATACATCTAGTCCTTTTGAGTGTGGAACCAACTCATGACACACTTTTTGTTTTTCATAGCAAATGGCCAAAACTTATGTAATTATTTACAGGTTTTGAAATTTAAGAAAATTAAAAACAGAAAATCTCATTCAACTAAGAATGGCACCAATATATAGACCCAATGCACAACTTCCCTGACTGAAAAATGCAGTGTTTGGTAAAATCTTAAGTCAGCATTAGCATGCTGTAAATCTATGACAGTAACTCGCTTTCTACCAAATTAATATCAGATTGGCTTCATTGAACTTGACATAAACGAACTAGAAATAGATTACAACATAAAACCAATATTTACACACACACACACACACACACACATATATATATATATATGTATATATATATAATCTATTGCCCTGAGATGAAAAGAAGGGAAGAAAGGAACACAGTGCATATCCCAAAAACACAATCCCACAGGCCACATCACTGATGCGTTGGTTGAGTTGGGGTCAACGAGTAGGTTTATTTAAAACTGTGCTCTTTTTTCAACGGTCTTATGTTTAAATCTTTCAAATTCGTTTACAGTAATAGTTGTATAAATTGTTAAAAAGCTTTATATGTATTATTGAGATTCTTATTTAACATTTTTAAATTAAATGATAACTTAACATCAGATACTATTAAGAAGGTCTGAATATTACTTACATTTAAATAAGGTTGTTGTGACAAACACGCACATCTAAATAACTATAGTTGAAACTAAACCTTTCAGAAGCGTGAATTGCCCCTACTAATCTTTTCACTCAGGAAAAAAAAAAAAAAAACAGAAACGTAATCCCACACGCATAGATCGTCTTTATAGGTATAGCAATGGTCCAAAGATCTAATGATTTATGGTTTGACTTCTAATGTGAAATCTTTACGTTTTTTTTCCACCTGGGGGAGTGGGTGGATTTTACTAATTAAAACTCAAGTAGATGACTGATAGATGCTTTACGACTTTTGCTGCTTCACACCTTGACCACATCGCCCACCTACTTTCTTGTCCCTGCTTTAAACAGAGCACCTTCCCCTACGCTTATCTGTCTATATCTACACTTGAAGTATACAAATATTTGTATATATATGCTCATAAAAGATAAACCATGCTGTCATTAGCTGATGATGATCTTGTTCTAGCATAAACCTAAGTTTGGTAGTCAAGGAGAAATTATTCCTCAGATTGATAAGGTGGTTGAATTGAATTAGTTACCTCATGTATGCTTTTTATTCTGTATTCGGTTGTGTAAAGTAGAAATGTGATAAGCAATTTGAGCATAACTTTTTTATGGCGTAGATACAGAATTAAATAATTTGGAAGGCAGAATAAGCAGCATGGTCGAAATACGTTATCTCCTTCTCCAACTTGCCAAACAAATTTGGTCCATTGCATCCCTTATAGGGGGTTGACCCAATTGTGACAGACTAGCACCACAAATGAGATTCTAATATCTCTAACAAAGACTTAGTGATTCTAGATCATATGATGTAATTGGTGAACTACTTCAGCTTCTAATGTTCCAAAGGTTTCAATCCCTCGTCCCACTACCTAAAGCTATGGGTATACCGAAGATCAAGTCATTAGGTGTTTATTTTTTTTTTATTTTTATTATAATAATCTATGGCAACGTTAGGCATCACAAATTTAATTTCATATTTAATCCCGAGACCATAAACAAAAATTTTGATTCAGTATTCGGATTAATTTATATAAGACAGGTCATTTTTTACAAGACAATTTTTATACTTGAGAATAGTTAAACTTTTAACTAGTGATGGATCCAAAAATTTACACGAAGGAGAGAGTGGGCAAGGTAATAAAGTTTTGCTCAAAGGTGGGTAAAATTTTTTTGCTCCGTCCGCCGCCGTTACTTTTAACTATTCAAAGAAAAATCAAGAATCCTGACGAACCGTTTTAACCTAGTTGGTTAACGATGATTTATATGACATAGATATCCTTTGTATATCCCCTTCTGGAAGTATGTATGTAATTGTCTCTGAACTAATCATTTCAAGTGTTTGGTAGCTAGTTTTAACAAGTCAATACCTTGTAAACAAAACAGAAAATAAGAAACTAATATCCTCGTTAACATATGTATATTGTATCTATATCCATTAAAAAAAGAATGGAAAACAGTATCTTTGACAGCAATAGTGAAATTCCAGAAGAAGACAAAGACCCAGAATTCCCCCAGTTTTCACCTGAAATTTCTTCTCAATTCAGAGTCTCATCAGACCAGCCATTGTAAATAAAATTAAAGCTCAAGGGTGTTTTCGTAAAATCATTTCAAACACAACAGTTAATTACCTAATAATTCATCATTATCTAACCGATAAAGGATTCCATTATACCCTAAGCCTAAGGCTTAACATAAACGAGTTATACAGAATATATATATATATATGTATACATATATATTTAATATAAAAATATTAATGACTTTTTTAAAAAACCATTTTTCTCTCAACTGACCCCGCGTTTTCTCAGTCTGTGCCGTGCCATTCCCGCCAACTCCGCCTCCTCCTCCACCACCACCACCGTAGCGGCGGAGCAAGTTAGTGAGTCATGGGGAACTGCAACGTGTGCGTGAGACCAGAGACCACAGAAGACCACTACCAGAAGAACCATAGAAAGAAGAAGACCCGAGAGCGCAGACCCAACCCCTACTCCGAATCACCGGCGCCGATTCGCGTCCTGAAAGACTTCAGCCGGACCCGAATCGGCGACAAGTACATACTGGGTCGCGAGCTTGGGCGGGGCGAGTTCGGAGTCACCTACCTCTGCACGGACCGAGAGACCAGAGAGGCTTTAGCATGCAAATCCATATCGAAGAAGAAGCTCAGGACGGCCGTGGACATCGAGGACGTCCGGCGAGAGGTCCAGATAATGTCGAGCTTGCCTGATCATTCGAACATCGTGAGGCTCAAGGCGACTTATGAGGACAACGAGGCCGTGCATTTGGTGATGGAGCTCTGCGAGGGTGGGGAGCTCTTCGATAGGATTGTCGCGAGGGGGCATTACAGCGAGAGGGCGGCGGCCGGGGTCGCGAGGACGATTGCGGAGGTTGTGAGGATGTGTCATGAGAATGGGGTGATGCATAGGGACTTGAAGCCTGAGAACTTCTTGTTTGCGAACAAGAAAGAGCATTCGCCGCTTAAGGCCATTGATTTTGGGCTTTCTGTGTTCTTTAAGCCTGGTATAGTGATAAATTTCGATTTTGTTCTGGGTTGTTGATGGGTCTTTTGAACTTTTGAAATGGTTGTTTTTTGAGATATTTTCCTGGTTATTTCATTTTTTGCTTTCTGGAAAAGTTTGGTCTATTTTTAGCTTAAATTGTTTAAGTTCTGATTTTTTTTCCCCATATGGGTCGCAAAGACTGTTGATGGGTTTTGGTTAATTTTTTTTTTGGCGTTCTCAAATTTTCGAATTTTCTTATGGATTTTAAGGGTTTCTAATGGTTTTTACATTGTTTGACTGAAATTTCTAAATTTGGATTTTTCCCCAGATATGTTTGTGATTCTTTTGATTGACCTATCCAGTTTGAATTTCTGAATTGAAATTGTTATGGGTTCAGGTGATTATTTGATGAGTTTCTTTAATTTCTTTACCTTTCTCATTCAGGGGAGAGGTTTTCAGAGATCGTGGGTAGTCCGTACTATATGGCGCCCGAGGTGTTGAAGCGAAATTATGGACCAGAGGTTGATATATGGAGTGCCGGTGTGATTCTTTACATTTTGTTATGTGGGGTTCCTCCGTTTTGGGCAGGTATTTATGTTCTTCATCGAAGGATTTCGGAGTTCATATAAACATCGTTATGGTGTCAAATGACACAACTGTCAGATGTGTTGGATTGTTGAGCTGTTTTGATTTCATTGTATGTTGCAGAAACTGAACAAGGTGTTGCTCTGGCGATTCTGCGGGGGGTGATTGATTTCAAGAGGGAACCGTGGCCTCAGATTTCTGATAGTGCCAAAAGCCTTGTTCGGCAGATGATAGAGCCAGATCCCAGAAAGCGTTTGACTGCTCAGCAGGTGCTTGGTAAGTCTTTATCCAGTGCACTCTGAGTTTTCAGTTTGCGTACTAGTTAGCTGAATTTTCGAAGTCTCTATTGTTGCCTCCTCTAATATTTATTTTCTCAATGGGTCATACATCATGGAAGGAGTTGATGCAGCCTTCTTCTTCTTCTGATATTCTATTTTCAAGTTTTATGAATAATATGTTGAGGGACGAGACGACGCACCAGTGCCACTAACTTCAAATTTTGACTAGGCTTAATTTTAAGCAATCTTCATGTGGACGCATTCAACATTAACTGGGTATAAGAAGACTACTTTTTGTTTGCTATCACTCTGACTTGTAAATGCTAATTGAGTAACATTTGTCTGCAAATTCTTTTCCGGAGCTGTACTTGAATCAAGGGGAGGAGATAAGTTATTGAAAGATTCAGTTGATAAACTTGGAGGTAGTTCTGAACTCTTGATTGCAGACATACTTGAAATAGAGGGTTTCTACAATTGTTTCAATGGGCTCCTTCTCAATCGCACTAAGCGCAGCTTAAATTACAAAAAAAAAAAAAGAAAAAAAGATAAACAAATGAAAACTTTTCCCTTCCTCTCGCCGAGTATGATGAATCATTGTGGCATAGCACGTGAATCAGATCCTCAAAGATGCATACATTCATACAAATTATAGTATAAGGATACCGAAATCCGAGGAGCTGCCTATATAAATTGTTGATGCACTGGCTTCTCGTGAGGAAATGCTACTAGAAATAGTAGAGCCGTGTTGTTTTCTACTTAAGATTGTGTTGCCTAAACTGTTGGAACAAATATTTTATAGAAATTAAAGCTATGCGTATTGGTTGCCCAAAGGAGAAAAATGAAACTTAAAAGAGGTTAGAAATCAGTTTGAAGTCGATATTTTTGGTAGGCATGGGACTAAAATGATTGATGGTATGGAGCAGTGTTCAGGAGTCAGGACAAACATATAGACGGTGGATACCTTTCCAGTGATATTTATTCTTTTTTTTAGTTAATTTTCTAAGTCCACCTCTAAACCATCAAATCATTGGAAAACCGCATTACTTTGGTTCTACTATTGAGACTAAATGATCTTTGTTATACTTGTATACTTTTTTCTTTTTCCCTTTCTTTTGTTAAATTTGTTTTAATTTTCTATGTTTACGTGTGCCAAAACACCTTGTGTAGTTTTTTATTTATTTATAATATCTTGTGAAAGCTTTTCTGAAACATTCATCAGCCTAAGTCTTCTTGTGGAGCAAACCAAAGATGATGTTAACTGGCATGGTTTGCACAGTGTCTTTTTGGTTTTTTATATCTGACTTACTCTTGTTAACCACTCATTCTTCTAAAATGTTTTCATTTCAAACATGCTTCTAATTATTATTATGATTTTTTTGGTGGATACACAAATAGTTAGCCTTGGAGCATTAGAGAAAACCAAACAACTAGCTTTCAATGTTGAAGTCAGTAAGAATAAGGGTTTTTCTTACATGGTTGTCACCTTGAGATTGAAGTGAGTTGACCACATAGGTGTCCTTTTCGAACCAAGAGATCAACTTTCCAGCTGCTTTGGTGAAGTTAATATTCTGGTTTCAAGGCAGCAGGCAGAAGTGGACCTCTAGGTCCAATTTCAATACCATTGATCTTCTTTTCATTGAAGAGTTTACTTTGACTTGTGTTTCATAACGAGCTGATGCTGTTAGCCCTTTCTTTTAAATGAGTGGCCGATAGTTATGAGCCCTTTGGTGCTATCTGCCAGGGGGGCCAAACTTGCATTTGCTAAGGAACTGAGACTATAATAGGAATGGGAATGAGTAGAACCTACCATATAATTATGTGCAAGTTACCAAGTGTGCTGCACTTCGGAATTTTTGTTTTCTTAAGATGAAATGATGTTCTTTATGGTTAGTGTCATAATCTTCTAAATATCTGAAGGCAATATATGTAATTTGTTTCCTAAATGTATTGCTGAGCGATTGGAATTTTTCTAAAGCATGACTTATTTCTTGTGAAGTAGTTGCATCAACGTTTGCTTGTTTCCTTGGCAGAACATCCATGGATACAGAATGCAAAGAAAGCTTCAAATGTCCCATTAGGAGATATAGTGAGAACAAGGCTCAAGCAGTTCTCTGTGATGAACAGATTCAAAAAGAGAGCCTTGAGAGTAAGAATCTATTATAAGTTCAGCATATTTGTCCATTTGTGCTTGTTTTTGTGAGAATGCTGTTCGTGCAGACTGATTTATACAGAGAGCCCATAGTTACTAATTTTTAAGGGCACGTAATGTAATTAACTGACTAACGATGGTCATCCTACTTGAAATTGAAGTTGAAGTGATGGGCCACATCAGTCTGTAACTATGGACTTTCAGTAGAGTTTTTTATTTTATTTTTATAGCTGTCATATCAGGGCTCTGTAACCCATGAGTATTTGTGCATATGATGTGGATCTGCTCGGTCAAATGCTGTAGGTAATTGCAGAGCACTTATCAGTTGCAGAGGTTGAAGTAATAAGAGATATGTTTACATTGATGGACACTGACAATGATGGAAAAGTAACATACGAGGAACTGAGGGCAGGTCTTCGGAAGGTTGGTTCGCAATTGGCTGAACCGGAGATAAAGTTGCTGATGGATGTGGTAAATTTCTCTAGCTACTTAAAAATTTACCTTGGAAGTAACTTCACTTCCTGTGTTGTGCATGAGTTTATCATGGGCTGTGCCTGTCTTGATTCAACTTTTGCTAATTTTGAAATTACTCTATCCGCATGCTTCCTTTGCCAACTAAATTGTACTGAAGCTTCAGACCTACAGTGATTAAATACTCATCATGCCTCCATTTGTAGGATTGGCTTCTCATCCTGAGTTAGAGTATTGAGTTTTACTTAAACTAGGCCCATCCCGTGTCGGATTGGCTTCTTTTAGAATTGTAGATTCCTAAAAGCATGGCGTAGAATTGTAGATTTCTAAAAGCATGGCTCTGACATTGTAATTTTGAGGGATCCTGCAATCACTGACATTGCATCAGTGAAATGCTGACTTTTGGATTTTATAGCTCCAACAAAACTGTAAAATGAGTACATCAATATTATTGATTACATGTTTGACTTTGGGGAAAATGATGGCATGCCCTTATCATTGGGTAATGCATTCCATTAGAGGAATCTCTTGGTCCTACACCATAACTTTCTTCGCCATCCTGCTCTATTTATGGCGATATCCTCCATTGAATCACAGGCCAATGGGTCTTCTACTGTCTCACCTATTCCTCTTTACTTTCCTCTTGTCCTTGTTTCTTTTCTATCGCGATTAAATCACTCCTTACTGGTGTATTGTTGGTCTTGTAACTAAGAAGCATGGACATGGACACACAACACGGACACCACACGACGGCGTTTTTCAAAAAATGTAGGACACGACAAGGGGTGGACACGGCAAAATTAGTTATTTTATTTATTTTTTATATGTCATATATAGAAAAATTTTACTCAAAGATAGTTGAAAAAATGCAAAATAACACTAATTAAAATGAAAAATCATGTATTCTATAGTTCAAATATCAAATTGGGTTTAAAATCACATTATTTTTATTTTACAATTAGATTCCAAGTTATTTTTTTTCAAACTTGCAATGTGTTTCATATGTGTTAGTGATGGACACAAGTGTCCAAGTAACGGTCCCCAAGTGTCGGAAGAGTGTCCGTGCTTTTAAGTCCTATTTGATTGAACTCTTTTTTTCGGTAAGCACATTGTTGAACTCCTTACAGTCAGCATGTAGTCTGGAAAAGTCCCGTTTGTGGAGTAAATGTTATTTCTTCATCTTGGACCAAGTAGAAAATTGTATTGTCTGAAGAGTGTAGTGGGCTTCTCTGGTAAGAAGCTTCACTGTTCTGTATGACCAAATGCAGCCAAAGTTCATATGCTTATGATGGCCAAAAAATAAGTGTATAACATGCTCCTGCTTCTTAGTGTCTTCGAGCCTTTGGTGTAGGAAATAGTAATATTTCTTCTACTGATTGAGGAATTTGCAAGCTTGTGTACAAGAAACATTGCAGTTCATTTTTTTGCATCCATATTTTGATAGAATTTGAATACATCCTTCGAAACTTTTATTCATTGCCATAAATTGTTTACTGCACTACGTTGCTCCCGTTGTTTTTATAATGAAGTGAAAACTTGCAAGTTCATGTTCTGGGTTGTCTAAAGCATGACACCCTGAGCACTGAATAAAAATGGGTGGCTAAAAGAGATGTATACAGCTTAAAGGGCTTCCATCTCTTTTAGTATAATGGATTGAACTGTTGAAGTTTAGGTGGGAACTGACAGAAAGTTTCAGTGGAACACCTCGGGTATATTTGGATGCAATAATTCAGTGGCTGGAATTTGAAAATTCAAAATCTCAAAAATGTTAAGACTGGCTGACACAACCGAATTGGTTGAGAAAAAGGAAAGCCCAGCGACCAAGCACTCCCGCCCCCAAAAGCGGAGACCGAACAACCGCCAGGTTGTCGAGGACACGTCTGAAGAGGAGGCGGGCGCCCTCTAAGTTTACCACCCCACCCACTAATGGATTATGAGGGGGGCAGGCGAACGGGAACCGACCGAAAACCCGAACCGCTGACCCCTTCATACTCAATTCATTAGGGTCGGGGATGGATGTAGGGTGGACCCAGGAATTCCGCGAAGGGGGGCCGAAGGAGAATTTCTTTTAGTGATATTGTTATCACAATTATGAACTAATGCCACTTAGATTTAAGTTTTATAGTAGGAAATCTATATATAAGAAAAGTAAAAATTATAACCAATGTAGTACCTACAAATAAAAACACTATTTTCATTAAATTTTTTCCTTTAGAGTCATCATACCTATCACATTTTATCAAAAAGTAATTTTTTACGTTAAAAACATTTAATATGACCATAATTCTCATTAATCATAGATGGAATAACAAAGGACTGTTATGACATAAAAGACTTATATTTCAATATGATAATATTTTTTTCAAAAAGAGAGGGCTTACTGCTTAGGTTCAGTGTTACTTTCTTATGCATAACAAATGCTAAAATAGAATAGACAATAGTAATAGTCATCGAAATAAATACTAATGGAAATATAAAAGTATGCGGAGATTGGTGAATAAAGAATAAATAAATAAATCTAAAATCAAGACACATTCAAATTATGAAAAGTTATATAACCAAATGAAAGATGTTGGAATGAGTAAAATGTTAGGACAAAATTTGAAAGGGACAAGGAAAAATTATTTGGATTTGGGGAGAGCAAAGGTAAAAATACTTACTTATTCCCTCATAAAGATTCAAAAATAAATGGGACCTTAGAAATTTTTTTCAAAAGTTTTGGGGGGGGGGGGGGGGGAGGCAACTTACCTATTGTGTTATAATTATTCAAAAATACATGGGATCTAGGGAAATTTTTTAAAAGTTAGGGGGGGTCGTGGCCCTCGCCTGCCCCCTGTGGGTCCGCCGTTGGATGGATGGAACCAATCAGAAGTGCAAATTGTGCAAGCGAAGCCAGGAAACGGACCGCAGCGCAACGACTAGGACTCGTGTCGGAGGAGTTTTGAGCGTGAGCTACCACTCATGCAGCGGGATTTGGAGGGCCCATAGACATTGTTTGGATAACATTTGCAGAGGTGTTATTTTACAAATACTTCCTGGCAAGGGTCAGATAGCTTTAAGTTTCCCACTTCCACTACAAACACTAACTCCACATCTTCATGGCTGAGACCACCACCAAGCTGCTGGCGCCGCTGCACTATTGCTGATACCATGCATTTCTTCCAAGTTTTATGCCGTCACCATTCACCGACAATGCTGTTGCTACCTTCACCACTATAACCGCTATGTCAGCCACTGCCACCATAATGCAATGGCCATTGTCTCCACAATTACCACAACAGCACATCACCTTGTCTCCGCAACCATGCCGCCACTGCCACTGCCAATTTTTTTTCACCATCAGAGCCCACTACCACCATTCCTGCCACTGCACCACCATCATTTCTACACCAACACTTCCACTACCACCGCAAGCGTTGCCACTTCTGCCGTCAAGCTTTTAAATCCCAGAGGATTTATGAATTCTTTACACAAACTTATTCTCAGCGTCAATAACAGTTAAGAAGTTAATTCTTGCTGCTGGCCAATTTCTTGTTTAGCCACTCTATTATATTTATTTAATATGGTGTTTGATATTTATGCTTAACAAGTACAATATTGTTCAATTTCTGATGTGTTGGAACTCTGAGCGAATCTTTTGCATCTTATGATTGGGGAATTGTAAAATAGCTGGTACCCTCACAGTTGAACTTAAAGTTGTGATTAGTTGGTCAAATTGGACTTGGATGCTGTGCCTGTATGAAATTGAGGTAAAATTAGGGGGAAAGGATAATTTTGCAAAATTTGGCCACTTTTTAGTTGTATATGTATTACCTAATTCCAAATTTGAAAGAAATTTGAGGAAATATCAGCCTGGTTGGCAAAAAGAATTGCACATTTCTGTGTAAAACTGGCTGTAACTTTGGACAACGTTGATCTGGTAAAAATATTACACCAGCATTTCCCAAATTAAGAACCAGAACTTCATACTATCTTTCAATATTCATGCTGTGGGCTATCATTGCAACATTGATGAAACCCACGTTGAGAGAATCATAATAGTTTGAAATATACGAAACTTAAGAATTTGGATGGAACCTCATGTTTGTTCTAATAGCTTCAAATATTTGAAAATGGTTCGATCCACATCTGAATTTTATGGCCATCATTTACATCGCTGTAGATGCCATTCTGGTGGAATGTTGAATGATTTGTTTGTAGCTAATCTTTTGGATAACAAGTTTTAGTAGTTATATGGAACTTTTAATGCTAGGATAAAATTTGGTACATTGATCACTGATATCAATTTTGGAGTCCATTAAACCTCTAATGACAGCCTAGAGTTGAAAAATCAATAACCATATTTCTGTCTTTCTGGTTTACACATCTGTCCTACTAATGAAATATTGCTGTTTGAATGTTTATTAGGCTGATATTGATGGGAATGGAGTACTGGATTACGGAGAGTTTGTAGCAGTAACGATCCACCTACAGAGGATGGAGAATGATGCGCATTTCCGCAGAGCATTTATGTTTTTTGATAAGGATGGAAGTGGTTACATCGAACTTGACGAGTTACGAGAAGCCTTAGCAGATGAATCAGGTGAAACTGATGCTGATGTCCTGAATGAGATCATGCGAGAGGTTGACACAGACAAGGTTTGACATTTGAGCCTTACCATCATTTTTGCCTAATCAAACGCAAAACCCCATCTTTTTTGCTCTTCCATTGCTGTTCATAAAGCTTAAACCATTAGCGTCAATTGATGCAACTTCATATGCGTGCAGAAACTTCCGAAATTTGAACAAGATTCAGGATTTAAACTGATTTAGATCAACATCTCTTGAAATGTTGGCAATATCTGGATTTGTGAAACTTTGTAGAAACTGCAAGTCATCCTTTTCCCCCTCTCCCCTCTTCTGTCCTTTCATAATGGTTGGACAAAATTTTCAGGATGGGCAAATCAGCTATGATGAATTTGTTGCAATGATGAAAGCTGGAACTGATTGGAGAAAGGCATCTCGGCAGTATTCGAGGGAGAGATTCAAGAGCTTGAGCCTTAATCTGATGAAGGATGGTTCATTGCAGCTTGAGGACGGGTTTACTGGTCAAACTATTGTCGTTTGAGCTTAAGATTTCATTTTCCTTTACACCCACTGATGGTTTCTATTTTCAAAATTCACAATGAAGTGTTTCTTTCAGCATCAATACATCCTACACGCGGAAAGTTCGGATGTGGTCCACAATAGTCTTGAGTTTCGTCAGGTGGGCTTTTTCTTCCCCCTTGTTTTGGCGGCATGAAGTATGGATGGGAGAAGCACATTCTGTTGCATGGAATTGTGAAGGCATATGAAACAGTTTTCAAATTTGTGTGACCTTTGTATATTGGTTGTGTTATTTTGTGTTTGATGATTAGCCAGTGTTTGTGCTTTCTCAATTTTGTGCAGAGACAAGTCAAGAGTGGTTTAGTAGAAATGTGAATTTATGGAAGTTGTCTTATTTTTGGCAAATGTTAATACATTGTTCGGTTGTACAAAGTGTGAGATTCACGATTAAATAAAACATGCTTAACATTTTAAAATTAAGGGAAATGCTATGCTTAAATTATTTTTTTATTTACTTTTTTACTCACTAGACACAAGTGAATAGAATTCACATGCATTTATTAATGTAGGTTTATCATGCATTGTGTCTGGTCGGTAAGAAAAGACGTCTTACATGCATTGTATATAGCGTTGCTTTAAAATCAACTGTTGTTTATCAAATATTTCTTCATTCTCAGATGACTTCTTCATTCTTTCTAACGCTTTGCTTGAAGGTAGGGGAGGTGAAGAGAAGTGTTATTTAGGAAGGAAAAGGAAAAGAGGAGAATGAAATGGAGGAGAAGTACTCATATTTTGTTTGGATAATCAAGAGAGAAGAGAGGGAGACATTTTTTTTTCTTATTTGATTTGACAAAAATTAATAAAGAGAAGGAAAGGATAAAATATAATTTTATTATTATATACATCTTGTATATGAAACTCTAATATTTTTTAATCAAAAATTGATGGGTATAATTTGTATTTAAAATAAAATAATAACAAGCATTTTACTTTTCTTTCGTTTTCTCTGAATTTCAAAGGGAAAGGAAGAGGAGGAAAAATGTTTAAAAAGTGAGCTCTCTGACCCTTCTATCCACTTTTCCTTCCAATCACGATATAAATAACTTTTCTTTCCAATCATGATATAAATAACTTCTTATATCTTCTCCTTTTTGAATATTTCACTTTTCCTCCCAATTCTTCAATTCAAACGAAGTGTAAAAGATTAGTTTCAGTTTTAGTAGTAGAATCATAATGTGGATTGCTATATTGATTTCCTCAATTATCATAGAAGAAGTTGCTAAGTTTTTAGATAGCTTCATTTCTTATTTTCAAGAGACAATGGAGTAACAATGATGCTCTGATAGGTGAAGTAAGTATGTAGTGTTGCTTCAAAAACACCGAATAATTTTTTTGTTAGGTGGGGTCAAAATTTCTAACTAGTAGGAGACTTATCACAATGTAAGAGATGGAGTAAGGATTACATGTCACTATATGAAAGGGGAGCAAGGATGACATTGGTGTTTGAGAAGCATTGAATCACATGTTTGTTTGGAACTTGAGAAAAAATTTAAAGAAAACCAGGGAAAGTGTTTTTTATTTTTTGTAATAGTTAAGTTAGCCTATTATTTTTTTTCTCATTTTTTTCTTTGAATCGTAAACAATAGGAAATTACTTCTATTTTATTTTTTTTCATAAAATCAAACAGAGAAAAATACTCATTTTCCGCAATGTCTCTCTCATCTTTTTCCTTCTCCTTCCATAGGTTCCAAACACGCCCTTAGTGTTTTTTTTTCCCCTCATTTGTCTAGATTTGAGCGTTGCAAAAACCAATGAAATAATAAAATTTCCACTAAAACGAGTGTCGTCCACTCGTCCTCTCAGCGACAAGTTTTCAGAGAGAATTCTCATAGCCGTCTGATCCGAGCTCTACCCTTCTCGCGCCAAACGCACCTCCCCAATCGTCGTCATCATCTTCTTTCCCTCTGTCAATGTATACATACATGTAGTTCTAGAGAGAGAAAGTTTGGGATTTTGGGGAGAGAAAGAGAGGGAGTGGAAATGGGGATGGATTATTACAACATACTGAAAGTGAATCGAAATGCGACCGATGACGACCTTAAGAAGGCCTACCGTAGGCTCGCGATGATATGGCACCCGGACAAAAACCCTAGCAACAAGCGTGAGGCCGAGGCCAAGTTCAAGCAGATCTCCGAGGCCTACGACGTCCTCAGCGACCCCCAGAAGCGTCAGATCTACGATCTCTACGGCGAGGAGGCCCTCAAGTCCGGCCAGGTCCCCCCGCCACCGGCCTCCGCTCGCGGCAGCAGCGGCGCTGGACCCCACAGCCACCGCCACCACCAGCACCCCAACCCTTCCTTCCGGTTTAACCCGAGGGACGCTGATGACATTTATGCTGAACTGTTTGGTGGAACGGACGGCACCGGTGGTGTCGCGGCTGGTAGTAGGAGTCGGACCTTCAAGGACGGGTTTTTGAGGACCTCCACTCGGGAGTTTGGTAATTCAGCCTCCCCGGCGCCGAGGAAGGCAGCTGCGGTGGAGAATTCGTTGCCGTGCAGTCTGGAGGAGCTTTATAAGGGTGTGAAGAAGAAGATGAAGATTTCAAGGACGATTGTGGACTCCTCTGGGTACGTAATTGAACAATTGTTCTTGAGTTATTGCTATTGAACTTTTAGCTGATCTTGTCATTTAGGTTTTTTTCGATTTCATTTTATTGGTTGTTTGTTACGTTAACTTTCTTTATACAGAAGTTACTCATGCTATATTGAATCTTTATTTATTATAAAAATTGCAATACTTTTGGCATTTGTATCATTCCAAGTGAATATGGCTTTGTTGTTTGGGTGCTTCATTTGGGGACATCTAAGAGTTTGGCGTCAAACTTTGTGGATGTAACACAGTCATTTTAGTTTTGAGCTTCCACTGAGTTCCGCTATTCTTGAGTGCATAGAGGAGCCTGCAGAGGTATCAAGATGATAAATTCATCTGTTTTATTCTGTCAAAATAGTTAGCTAGTTACACGGGCACAAGGTATATTTTTTTTGAGTTAAATTGTGTGTCTCGATATGCAGCTGCTTGATCCCCTCGTCTCTCTTTTATTGCTGAAAGGTGTTTCTTGTTCTCTTCTTAGCGGCACTCTAACCTCTATGTCTAGTATTTCCTATTTGGACAGGTTAGTCTTTTATTCTTACAAATTATGTTATCTGGACTATTCTAAATTTATAAAATACTAGGCCACTTGACACTCGGACAAGAGTACTAGATATGTGTCCGATATGGCTAGTTGAATATGAATCCAACAAGTATGTATATATAATTGATTTTACTATATAACTACGTATAAGACTTTTATTTTATTATAAAATGTTATATTTTAATTTGTAAACACCATTTTACCTTGAATAAATAAAAGAAGTATTTAAAAAATATAAAATCTAGCCATGTCATGAAATTAGATGAATCCGACAGTTAGCGACATTCCTGCACTTGATGCCCATACCCAAGTCCAGGTAACATAGCTTACAATGATGGTTAAGTAGGCAATCCACGGTGGTTGTGATTATGTTTGGGTCTTAATATGTGAATGATCATCTTCCTTAATGTTTGCTCATTAATATGGGAATCGAGATCCAATTTCAAGATTTCATGGCAGAGAGACTTTATCAAAGTAAAATTTTGTTTACATTTGAAAAAAGATAAAAAGAACTGCTGATTTTCGTTTTGAATGTTTCATATGGCATTCATTGAGTTAGTACTTTCAATGTGCTCGAGCAACTCTTTCTCAATAGTTTTCTTGATCACGCACTTCAACTCGATGCTTCAACGTCTTCCTTAGGAGGTGGAGAAGTCTCCCTCAAACCAGTAACTCTGCACAGATCTTCTCCTTGCATAGAGGAATGGATGCAAGTGTTCCAGGGCTTATAGTTGCTATTAATAGTTCTCTTCATAAAATAGGCACACTGATTTGATTTGACATTAGGATTTGGAGCTTAGTACCAAGTAGGCATGCTCCTAAACCTACAAACTTTCTTTCCCCAGTTAAAAGGGAAACATATAACAAGAAGAAGAAAAAAGCAACCAGACCAGTGCTCATGCTGGTCTGCAATACATAATTTTAGCTAGGTCAGCTTGGAGTAGCATTCCTAAACCCAAATGGGGGTAATCATCACATCAACTACCATATTGGCTATGAAATCCGCACACAAGTTTCCTGTTTTAGCATGTGAGTGAAACTGCACTTTAGTCTCGCACCAAGAAGCAACAATCTTCTATGAGAGCTTTGTATGGGTGAGTTCTAATCTCTAAATTTCAGATCAGATTGATGGCTGAGGTTGAGTTAGCCTCAATGATAGCTTTTGGAAGATTCCTATCTTTGAGGATGTTCAGCACTCTAGAAATGCTCCATAGCTTTGCTTCCAGGCTATTTGCTTAATCCATGTGTCCCATGTGGCCAAACATCCAATGACCTTGATCATTTCTAATAATCCCACCCATCCCAACAGGACCTGGACATGCATTTGCGTTTCCGTGTTCAGCTTGATTTTACCCGTTGGAGGGAATTCCCATTTAATTAGTCTTTCAATTTCAGGTTTAAAATAATCCAAGTTACATTGAAAAGCATGTTCAATTTCTTTGGCAGAAAAAGCATGATTTTCCTATAGGACTAATTTATAGGCTTTTGGATATTCTCTAGCCATGTTACCAGAACATTTCTAAATTTGTGACGTACTCGTGTTGAACACTCGATACTAGGATAAGGGTATGGAATATGGGTCCAATATGGCTATCTGGACATGCATCTGGCACATATGTATAACTAATTGAGTTTCCTATAAAACTAAGTATAGGACTTCCATTTTACGCATAAAATGCTTTATTTTAGCTTGTAAATGCCATTTTACGTTAAAAAAACAAAAAAAGTATTTAAAAAACATGAAATCTAGTTGTATCCAAGTGTCTTGGACATGAGAATTAAACGAATCCAACACTTGGACAAATACACGCACCTGCACCCATACCTGAGTCCAGTTAAAATTGTTCTCCAGTATTTGTTCATTTCTATCTCTCCAATTATGCTAAAAATTGTGCAGAATGATCCCATGAGCAAAAAATCACTAAAGGTCCGTGGAAGTCTAGCTCCAATAATAGATCATTGAATAGAGTGCAGCAAGGCACCAATAAGAAAAGAATAAATGAGAAGCTTTGTGAAACATAGGCACACAACTCTTTATACATGCAAATTGAGAGTTGTACAATACGCACTATATTTCATTTCGCTATATCATTTTTGTCAGCCTGGAAAATGGATACATTTTGGAAACATTAGGAACAACATATTTTGAAAACCCATGGAAATGTTTAGAAACGAAAACTACAATCCATGTATACATTTATACAATCCCAATAATTGAATAATTGAACATAATTAAGATCTACACATCCATTTATATACAAGGCATATACGTGTACATTCTGGACATAAATGTCAATTAGAACCCCAAATCTTGTAATTAGTGTCAAACAAATAAGTATTATCAAACATAAGGGAGTATAACTCCAAATATGCATAAAGTACCTAATAAATGTTTACAAATTTATTAAAATTAACAATAATATATGATACTAATTATAAATAAAGGTCAAAGGGCTACCAAGATGTAAGAGGTCCTTTGGATAAATAAAGTTCCTAGTTTTTTTTGCTTTTCTTTTTTATAATTTTAAGTTAAGAATAAATTTAGTAAAGGTGAATAAATATTAGAAGCTAATAAATGAAAGGTTTAAAGGGTTGGTTGGGGAAGGGGCTTTTCTATCGTAAGAGAAAATATAAAAAAATGCTAGATTTTAGAAGTAATAGGGATAAAAAGAATAAGGTACTTCTAATAACTTAAAACACTGCTTGTGCGGAACACAATAAAGATTCACACCCACAAGAGGACAATGGGGTGTAGAACACACCTTAAAGCTCTCACAACTGGACACATGCAACTGCTGGAGAATCCCTAGCCACCTGCCCAATAATGCTCATCTATGAAGACTTGCATATAGGGGACCCCAGGACCCCTTTATATAGATGTCGAAGCTCTCTGATTATTTAAGCAAGTCGATTTGCTCACCAAGGTTGACATGCCAAAGTGAGGTGATTTGGTATGGTGCATTCTAGAGAGGGGCAGTGTAAGAGAAACGATTTTAGAGAAAACAAATCTAGAGAGGGGGATACGTTAACACATCTATCAGTTGATTGTGACATCATCTCTATTAGTGATTAAAAATGTTCCTTTAAGGGCTTATATACAACTTGGTGTATGAAGAAGTTTGAGAAGCCTATTTAAGCAGTGACTGGGAAGGGATGCTTTCTTTCTCACTGCAAATATGGTTCAAAGACTCAGCTTGCTAGAGAAAGGACCACCATTAACAGCTACAGCTTTGAAGATTCTTTACAGTGGTTAGGAGGTGGACCGGTTTATAAAGTAACCACTTTTTTGGAAGGTTAGAACTTGTCGAGCAAATGACAACTTGAAAATTTGATTCGATGTATGTTGGAATCCACCAAGGCATTAGCAGTGCTGGCCCACAAGTCAAAAAGTATTGAGTGTTTGAATTTTTTAACCAAATCACAATACCATAAGAATGGTTGACCCCTTGGTTCACACTCCCACACCTGGGATTGCGTGGATGCTCGTGGTTGTCTTCTTCCTTTGTTTCACAGGTTCAAGGCAAGACTTCAACTTCTTTTCTTTTTTATCTTTAAACAGTTGTTTTTGGCGCTCCTTGATGCTATTAATGCTATTAAAATATGATTGAAGCATACAACTAACAAAAATATGATTATACAAAATTCTAATGCAAGACCAGCACCAGAAAATTGGGTTTCACAAATCTTGAAGGTTCGGCCATGGCGATATGCCCAAACTCATGAATCGAGTCATCGAACATACATGAATCAACTCGAAAGCAACCCAGGAATTTGAACGTATAATCATTTTGAGGTTTTGAACATGAAATCAATTATTTTTACACAAGATTCGTTCGTTTAGGGCCAGGACTTTAAACCCACAGATCTTTCTCTACGGTTTGAGTTAGATGATGAGCCATATATCAAAATAATCCTTACAAAGAGAGGAACAAAAGCCCTCTTGATTTCGCAAAAGAAGTCGCAAAAACAAATAGATTAAACAACTCAAGATTCTGGTGTAAAACATTATGTACAATTTCAGTCATATGAAAAAACAAGTTAAAAGAATCCTATCCGATACCACATTTAAGATCTATAATAACATGAATATCGAATTGAATTGTGGAAGTGTACCTGTTTGCACCATTGCGAATAATTTGTTGGATTTTTTAATGAATTTGTTCCTGTATGTAGAAGTAGGCCTTCCTCTCCTTCTAGAGGGGACCTAGTCAATATATATAGGAGTCATATAGAGCCTTCCCATAATGGGCTCTTAACCAACACAACTCATACCCTACAACCACATCAATATGTCAATGGGTGTGCATAGGCACATACAATATGATCATAACACCATCGTGTCTCATAACAATATCCAATTCAGCCATTTTCACAAAACAAAATCAATTAATGGAAGCTCATCATATGAAAAATTATAACATTCTCTCACTTGAGCAAACATTAATTGTAGTTATAGTTTAAAATAACTTTTATAAATGATTCTTTGGTTGAAAAACAAACTTTACGTGGCCATTTGTAATGAAAGGAATAAAGCTAAGAGATGACACCTCAAGTTCATCTGATCCTGCGAGGTCATCAACATCAAATCAAGACAGTCGTCATAATATTCATACATATGAGACGCCTCATGATTACAAACAACCACCCCACTAATATATATTCAAATGCTGTAGTGTGGTAAGAAGATGGCACTCCAATATGATCATGCAACTGTGCTACTTACACTGTCAGTCTCCCAAATGAATTCTCTTTAATAGTATGCTTATTCAATAAGTTAGAGAATTCTAAGGCTTCAACAATAAGCCAATACATCTGGAGAATGTTTGCTAGACATCTGCGATTAATGTTTGCTCAAATGGGAGTATATTAGAATTTTTTATTTGATGAGCTTCCATTAATTGATTTTGTTTTGTGAAAGTGGCTGAATTGAATATTGTTATGAGACATGTATGATAACCAATTTGGTGTTATGATCATATTATATGTGCCTATGCGCTCCCGTTGACATATTGATGTAGTTGTATAGTTAGTGTGGGTGTGAGTTGAGTTGGTTAAGAGCCCGTTATGGGAGGGCTTTATTTAACTCCTATATATATTGGCTCGGCGCCCTCTTCACTCCAAACCAAGATTGCTTTGCCCATTGAGAGCTTTCATATCGTGGAGAAGGAGAGGAGGCCTAGTTGTACTTGCAGAGACAAATTTATTTAGAAATCTAACAGAGTGCAAACATGTACACTTCTGGAATTCAATTCGTTGTTGTGAATCTACATTTACGTTATTATAAATCTTATATGTGGTATTAGAGCCTATGTATGTGGATTAAGGACTCTTAATTCGTATGTACTTAGGGTTTTATACCCAATTCTTTAGTTGTTTAATCCGTTTTGTTCTTGCAACTGTTTTTTTTTAGAAATCAGTGGAGGGCTTTTGTTCTTTTCTTTGCTAGAATTATTTTGATATATGGCTTGTCGTTTAATTCAAACCGTAGAGAGAGATCCATGGGTTTAAAGTTTTGGCCCTATACAAACAAATCATGTTTGATTAAGTATTTTTAATTATCTACTTCAATTATTGTAAAGGGATAAAATTAAACAAGAGAGGAAACATTCTCTAACTGTCCCTACATTTGGATTGAGTGCCAAACTACTTCCACACATCATGCACAAGCTAAGAAATGATAGGTCTTAACTTCTGTTTTATAGTTTTTCATTCTCAAGTTTATTTGGTTCCAATTTTCTGGCTTTTTTTTTTTTGGTTTATTTGATAGACAATGAGGTCACACATTTTAATTTTGAAGCTTTGCAAAACTAATCAACGAATAGTCAGCTTTGATTCCATGTTTTAAGCTGTTGAGACAAATGAATTTGATTAGCCAAACTTGAGGAATTCCTATTCTTCAAGATCATCTTGGAGTTGCATATAGGTATTTATGAATGCTAGTATAGAATGGTTTAGTCGATGTACTAGAAGATGCAGTGGCCTTTGACTTCTTGGGTATGGCTTGTCTACTTTAATTCCTTTTCACTATGAGTCCTCTGGATTCCGTTCTTCCTGATTGAATATTTGGCTTCTGTTCCTTTTCTTTGTCCTTGATAAACCAATATCTCTCTTGCAGCAAGGTTCGAAATGTGGAGGAGATATTGACCATTGAGATAAGACCTGGTTGGAAGAAGGGGACAAAAGTCACATTCCCCGAAAAGGGTAACCAGGAACCTGGTGTCATTCCGGCAGATCTTATTTTTGTGATAGATGAGAAACCTCATGCAGTTTATATGAGGGATGGTAATGATCTGGTGGTCAATCAGGACATATCACTTCTGGAGGCCCTTACAGGCAAGACCCTTGAGTTGACAACCCTAGATGGAAGGAATCTCATGATCCCATTGACAGAGACGGTTAATCCAGGGTACGAGGTAGTTGTCCCAAATGAAGGAATGCCAATTTCGAAAGAACCCAGGAAGAAGGGGAATTTGAGGATCAAGTTTGATGTCAAGTACCCATCAAGACTTACCACAGAACAGAAATCTGAACTGAAGAGAGTTCTGGGAGGAAGCTCATGATGATTTTCGCTTAAAAAGGTTCAGGATGATTATATTATTTAAAGTAGATATTGCAGTTGCTGTTGGATGTAAATATTTTATCAAAGAATGTGAAACCTAGGAAGAAAATTTTAGAAGGCTTTTTTTTTAAATAAGTTAAAAAAAAAAAAAAAGCCTTCTAAAAATTTTAGGAGGTTTGATGGCAAAGTGGCTGGCAAAATGCAGTATGGTTGTTGCAGCATGATTTGAAGGTGTTGAAGACAGGGTGGATATCCATGGCAGGGATGGACTTCAGATTCTAATTGGAAGAAATAGGTCGGTGGAATTGATCTCAGTATCCTCCTCCTTTTTGCCTCGCTGTTATTGTTTTTTGTTTTTCTGTTGACTAGGATTTGACATATCCGAAGATCATTTTTCTTGTGTATAGAACAGATGATTATGGAACTCGATCTGACTATTGCGTTAAAAGAGATTGAATTTCTTGTAATGGCTTGTTAATAAATAACTTGAGGGCTTGATCTTGTCTTGATTTTGCGCTGAAGGAACATGTATACAATGATTATTAGCATCGTTACTGATTTCTGGCTTCCAGGGGCTTAGTTTTTGGATCTGGAATAGGAGTCCTCTTAGCCAAGAGGAAAGCTGGGATGTCTTACTGCCTAGAAGTGGGTCGTGTTAAGCCATCTTGGATTATGGTCAGTTGTCCCCTTTTCAAATCCGTTGGAAATGAATGCCTAAACTTTTATCCAAAGAAAATATTTGAGAAGCATTTTCCCTTTGAAATTTAAATTGTGGAGGGAAATCAAATTGAAAGGGAAAAAGAGTGAGAAGGAAGCTAATTTTCTTTTGGTTGGGTTTGTAAAAGGAGCAGGTATTTGTCAACCAAAAAGTGAAAAAAGAGTCAATGTTGTTTCGTTTGGTCATCCATACAAAAGAACACAAGTTATTTCTTTTGGTTGGGTTAGGAAAATGAACAGGCATTTGTTAACCAAAAAAAAAAAGGGTTAATGTTGTTGCGTTTGGTCATCCATACAAAAGAATATAAGTTATTTATTTTTTTTTTTTTACAAATTCGAGACCCAACCATAACATTAATGTTCTCATCGAAATGGATCAATTGTCCATGTTCTCCTTGAGCCTTATCACATGCACTGCTATTAGTTTTAAAATGGATCAATTGTCTGTGTTCTCCTTGAGCCTTATCACACGCACCGCTATTAGTTTGGCCCGTAATCGTTCCCAGGCATTGTATTGATCTCTATTTCCATATTCCTCAATGCTTTATTTGACGGATTCAGGCACAGCAATGATCTTTGTGATATGGGTTCAAAAAACATTCAGTCTAATGGCTGTGGAATATGGTAATCACTTGAGTTTTGTGTATGACTGAAAATCAAGGCACTGAGAAAGTCCTTCCCCAGTAATTAGTTTGCAGTTCATGAATTCCTTCTACATTCTAGTTTTCGCAAGCGACCCACCTCTCAGCCAACTAGGACCACATGCCCTCAAAATATAGGATAGCTTTAATCAGTGTGCCAACATTCTAGCTTTTGGACAACAATATAGAAGGAATCATATCCACCAACTCACTATAGGCACTGGCATTACACTTCAAAAGACTTCTAACCTTCTTTCTGCTTTTGTTTTAGGAAGATACCAAAAACTCTTATTGGCCCTAGTTGGAGAATAGTAATGGCATAAGAACATTTAAAATTAAGAGTAATGAAACTGAAAGCAGCAATAATGTCTCTGTATATCAGAGCCCACTCCCATGAGAAAAAGGCAGTCCACTAGCAGAAACTTTATATGCCTTTTTAGGGTGTTTTTCAATCATAGGTCTTTTGGTTTGTTTATTTATTTTTATTGAGTGAGAGGGGAGACGACGTGATTTGGCGCGATGACAAGTGTTATTGGTTATAGTACTATCGCATGGGTTGAAGTCACTGAAATCAATCTCTCAATAGAAAAGTTGGGGTAAGACTGTTCATGCTGTAAGCGAAAGCCTTGTGCACTGAGGATGACATTTTTATTTTTTATTTTTATTAGGGTAGGGGTAATATTTTTGTCTTTGAAGTTCCTAA
Organism: Euryodendron excelsum; assembly: GCA_033060915.1. NCBI lineage: Eukaryota > Viridiplantae > Streptophyta > Magnoliopsida > Ericales > Pentaphylacaceae > Euryodendron > Euryodendron excelsum. The sequence goes on along the minus strand of CM065394.1, from coordinate 26,762,785 downwards.
AGCTTATGGAAAGGCTACATATATAGCCCCTCTCTCTCACATACACAGATCCACTTATACATGAGAGGGGACTGTGGAGCCTTTTAGTTGTGAAAACAGCGGCAAAACGCCTAGAACATATATGATAAGAGAGTGCCAAAAATCTTGCAGTAGTTTGAGTTTTTAGAATTCAAGTTCCTTTTCTTTCCTTGCATATAAACACACACACACATATATATAGCTCTATGTGTTACAAAAAACTATATGTACTAGGCTTTGGATTATCTACATTCTGGAAGCTTATGATTTTAATCCTCTAAATTAATTCTATGATTGTACCAAAGAAAAAATAATAATAATTTAATGATTGGCTCTGCTCTTCCACAGACCTCACCTGTAGTCTTGACTCTTCCCAATCAGATGTGCCTCATGAATCAATAATCATCTTCTTGGATTCCACTCATTTGAGTTTGATGCATTAAATGGTTCACTAGCGCATAATAAATTCTAGACGTGGGTTGTGAAGTAAACACAGCATGTGTTTTTGTTTCGAAGCATTCAATTCCAGTGTTCTAAAGAGTTTGCAAAATAATGGAGCGGACCCCATGTCTGATCTTGGGTGGGCCAATTGTAGATAGGGTTATGTAATTTGGGACTTTTCATCCTTTAGCAAGTTGAAGCATTATGTGGAAGTCACCGAAATTTGGCCTGATTGGTTTGGATAAATGCAAAAACTAGAATTGTAAAAGCAGATTAGGATAGAAACTGATATCACTATATGTATATCTATACTATTATCAAGTAAACTTAAGCTACATAGGTGTCAGGATCAGTCGAAGTGTACTCAAGCTAGTCTGGACACCCAAATAATAAACAAGCAACGCCAATTAGTGAAGCCTCCGCTTTTGTGAGGCTTTTTTTCGGACAAAAATAATCCACAGGAAGTTTGACTAGTTTACATTCAACATATACAAGAATAATTATGTAAAACTTACAATCAAATGACTTCTTTAAATTTGTGATCACTCATTGCTAAATTAGTGGTAAGAGAGTAATTGAGTATAGTGTAGTATATGCAAATAGTGCGTGCCACCCTTTTGGTATATATATATATATGAGTAATTTCTATAATATAATGTGTACCTATAATGTACCTTATTGAATCTCAAATATCATTGTCATATTTGGCTCTATATCCTTTCCATAAGTTAAAAAATTAGGAAGTCGATTACTCAATTTAACTCATCTAAGCCTTTTTGCAATTTCTTAGGATCTTTTGTATTATCAAGAGTCATTATCTCACTTAAAATACGTAGCACACGATTGTATAATTCGGAACAAATGTCAAACGAGCACCCATTTTTGCTACAACTATTTTTTTTAGTGTTTTTTATTTTACTTTTTTGACTTATAAATAAAAAACTTAGAATTTTTTTACTTTTTTACTCTTATAAGTTAAAGATAAGCAAAAAAGTAAAAAGTAAGAAGCAAAAAATTAACTTTTTTCTTATAAATTAAAAAAAAATTTAGGTCAAAAATTCTTACCAAGCAAGCTTAAGCCATCACTCATTGTATGCAAGGCTAAAGAAGAGAAATAGAAAGCAAATAAAAAATTAAAAAAAAAAAGGCACAAGAAAAAAGCATAAAGGGTTTTGCATTGGTGTGTCAAATCATATGGAAATTGCCTTTATGAAGACTTCTGATTTGTTAACAATCAAATGGCCATCATTTCTGAGAGTTTATTGAGTTTATTTGGGCTGATCACAATTATTACTCAACATAATGATAACTATTACAAAATGGGGATCACATTGTGATAATTAGGCATTATACTTGTGTAAATATGTTTTTATCAAAATATTCTCAAAATTTTCAAAGATTTTTATCCAATGATCAATTTTTTTTCCTTGATTTTTTTATCAAAGGGTTGAGATTCTACGAGTATCGTGAAAATACTTATGGTACAGTAAAATTCTCGTGTAAAAGATTGCATAAGTTTTAAAATTAATTAAAATACGATTAAATTAATTCGTACATCCGGTCATTAAAAAAAAAAAAAGTAAAAAAATTCTCAGGTGAGCTGTTACGGCGACGTAGGAAAGGACCTTGTTTGGGAGTGGGAACAAGTATCATGTGAAGTGATTTATTTGGTTGTTTGGCCCTTTGGGAATTTGTCAAACAAGTTTCCAATGCATGCAGCCAAATGCCGCTGTCTACTGATTGGGTAAACGGAACACGTGGATGATGTCTCCCTCTTTATTTTTTGTGATTCCCCAACTCCACCTCGAATCTATCCGTTCACATGCTGTATGTGGGACCCATCATTTTCTAAAAACATTATTTTAGTAACATTTAATTATGTTCAATTTTATGCTTCGTTTGTTATTATTATAATTTTTATTTATTAAAAGTTACTATAAAAAAAGCTAATTAAAAAGTTTAGGTAAAAAAAGTTAATTCAAGCGCAGGTTAACTGAGCAGTTTGAGTATCTCATTTGAGGGGGCTGAGAGTCAGCACTCATTAATTGAATGTACCCAATTTCAACTTAGGAGTTTGCTTATAGCAGACATGGTTGAGAATTCTTTTGAAAGGGGGTAAATTTTTTTGTTTTGTTTTTATTATGTTCTTTTTGCCTTCCAAAGTATAAAAAAAAAGTCAGAAATATATTTACTTTCTTATAAATGAGTAGATATGATATATCTGGTCACCATGTGTGCCACCTGAAAAAAAAAAAAAAAAAACCAACTCAATATCTCAATAATCAATATTTCTTAATGCTATTATACTATTTTTTTTTTTTTTTTGGCTAAGTTATTATACTATTTAGATATTCACACATACGGGACTTACAATGAAAAGTAAAAACAATGCTTTTGTAGACATGATTTTTGTATTATTTGTGCTCTTTTAATATTCTTGTAAGTTTATTATGGCTATAATGTTTCTAGCGATTACCCAATTGTTACAAACACGAAGGTCTAATTTTTTTGTACACCATACACATTAACACTATTACATTACATAAAGAAAAATATTATTCTTATTAAAAAAATTCATACAAAATTGCTATACAAACTGATGTAGCAGTGACATTGACAGTGATAGTTTTGTAATTCAAAATTATTATAATGAGTGTTTTGATTAAAATGAGTGACTCTCATTCAAACACATTATTTTTTTATAGAAATTTGTATAAATTTTTTTATTTGTATGATATTACTCTTAGGAGGTATTTGGACGTAGCTTATAGTTTATATTTATGACTTTTTTAAAATGTGTTTGAGTGAGTAGCTTAAAAACTACAGCTTATATCTAATCGCATTTTTTAAAGAAAAATTATTTTTAAAAATAACTTATTAAAAATAACTTATAACTTATAACTTATGACTTATAAGTAGGGGATCCAAACACCCTTTTACATAAATTATATCTAATACCGGAGGGTGAGACTTGTGGTTGGGAAACTTGCACCCGCTGACCAAATCTGGGCCTTGATCTCTCTCTTTCTACCATGTATCGTACCTAACTAACATAATATTGTAACTAATTCTTTCAATGTACTAAAAACTCTGGTCAGTAAATATTCATATTATTTACATATAATATTTATATATATGTAAAATGAAATTTTTTTATTTTTCGTCTAGATCTAAAACCCAATGAAAGCTACACTTTTTTTTAAAGTAAATCGTATAATACACGTATTAAATATTTTACGTATTATAGTTTTGAATAAAACTCGATTAAAAATTATATATGATGTCATATAATTGTAGTACAATTATTGACCACTAAACTCTTTCGACTTTATCAATTATAAAAAAATTTGTACAGTTTATGATTTGTGTACCTTTACTAGTATCATGTCATATATATTTGTGATATTTTTTTAATACTTGATGTATTTAAATTATTAAACATACTTCTCTATAAATTCTTATTAATACTCAAAATATTAAATTAAAAACAAAATTGGTAGATCAACCAATTCTTAAATCAATTATTGAAATAATAAAATATAAAAATAAAATTTATTTATCCACCACTTTAATTTAACTATTTGTTAATAATATGTTTTAAAAAAATTAATATATATGAGAACAAAAAAACTAACTATTAATATATAAAAAAGAAAATTACTTATAAATGTTATCATATTTTTTGTCATGACTTTTTAACTAATATTCATATGATACTTAAATAATTACATATTCGTATTTTTAACGTTCTAACATTTTTATCCTAAATTTTGTTACTGTATTTTTTTTTAAAACAATCATATTAAACTCATACATATTGCGTAACGTTCTTTTGTTGTTCATATTTTACTAACTATGCTAAAAACTATATCTAAAAAGGAAGCTATAGTGTATTTTCAGTGTATATATAAACCAATTGTTTATATATAAATATCTATTAACATATTACAAAAGGGCTAATGGCTAATCTAACTTTTTGCGATCTTTGTTATGTGCTAGCAAGGGCCCTACTAAAGCCGTCTTTTAGGGTTGCGATGAGCTACCCTTTGAAAGACTTGGTTGGGACAACGCTCGCTATCTATTCAGTCATCTACTAGCAAGGGCCCCCCCTAGCCTTAATATCTAGTCATAATCTTTAAGAATAAGTCATTTGCATTTAACAATATATATCAATGTCAAGATATCGTGTTCTACACTGTTTGTCACTAAGTGGAGTGGTCCATCAAATTAAACTTGAAAATGTACCAGGACCTTTAGACATACATATATATATATATATATAAATTTCTTTATATTGCAGTCATCTAGTAACTACACTTTCTAGCTGAATAGATCAGGGTGAAAGAAAAGTCGAAGTTGGAGAAGGGAAAGAAACAAGACAATAAATGAATAAATGGAGAGAGAGAGACAGAGAGTGAGAGAGGGGAAGGTGTGTCCAAAAACAAAAGTGGAGGCTATGACAAGAAGAGACTTCAAACACAAAATAATCTCCTTAATTACCTCCGTTTGATATAGCTCTAGGAAGAAGAAATTATTCTAATGTGAGGTATGACTACTATTATAGTTTTAACATTCAAGATACATCAGTCCCACTTAAAAGTATAAATACTTGAATTATGTTGAAAGTTATATGTCTATGACTGTCAATTAGAATAGCTTTCTACATGTTGCAATAGATATTTAGGGGATCGTACACTATGCCGTTATGCCTGCGTTGTGTAATAGTTTACTTATTTGATGTCATGTATTTATATTTTTTGTAAGAGACATCATGGTAGAAGGTATTATGATGAGAATATATTAAAATTTAAAAATCTCGTCATGTGAACAAAGTCTCAAATAGCATAATTTGAGTGAAATATCACAATATATAAATATGATGAGGTTGATGATATGGTGAGATAACCATCCTTAGAGTAATTTGTCCTAAGAAAGGGAGGGTGACAATTATATAAAACATATTCAATCTTGGTGCGTACAAGTTGCATACCTCATTTTGATATTGATGCTAAAAATTAAACTAGTAATGACTTATAGGTGTTGGTAGGCTGGTAACCTAATAGTTGTAAACGTGGTAGGCATTAACAAGATGACAACCAACCTACTGAAATGGAAAACATTTTACTTATGTAAGTATACTATCCTACTCTATAAGGCATTCTCTATTTACTAATTACTGGAACTTCGTTTTTTTTTTTTTAAATGGAATAATTCCAACGACTTTATAATAATACCGCATTAAGCAGTATTTTAAACTACCAAATTCATGAATGGGATTTTGCTTAAAAAAACAAGTTTTTTGAAGGGAATAAACTTTTAATCGGGTTGTCCAAAGTTTAAAATCCTTCGATATTGTTTTATTTTGGTCGTTGAGTATTATGTATACAAAGGTCAAACATTTATTCAGTGGCCATTAAATGAAGGAAATTTAACATTGCATGGGTTTCAAAAGATCCATATATGTGGGGGCTCTCTCAGAATTTTGCTAGCCCTGCTCGCTAGTAATAGAGTCACTAAAATTAAAATGGGTAAGGCAATATTTGGTTGTTAAATTTAGAGGCATACCTCAATATATATTGCTTTTGAGATAAAATAAAAATAAAAAAGTAAATTTTGTTTAAAAAAAAGAAATACTTTTCTTTCCTCCCTAAACCTTGCCTGGCACTGAAGGGTCTAGCTATCCCTTTCATGGTCAACATGGGCCAAGTGCTCTATTTAAACCAGTATCACATGGTAGCTTTGTGCATTAGGTTTGTATGCAATGGTGTGCGAGTTATAGAAAATAGATTTAGTCCATGCCTTGAATAAGTGTAAAATGTAAAGAGAGTCCTCTTGTTGTTAAACTAGGATTGGATAATCATCCAAACCATTTGCACAAGTTTTTTTTTTTATTCCAACTTTGAAAACATGAGCTCACAATATCAAGGAGTCTAAATTTCTAGCATTGTATATGTCTTGCCCAATTGACAAATATTTAAAACAAAGCACAAGAGCGCAGAGGTTGGACACCATAAGTAATCATATTAGGTAATTAAAGTAGGAAAGGGACTCTCGAGAATTTAATAGTCATTAGAATAATTTAAAAAGCACGAATCAATGGCGGAAAGACAAAAGAAAGCTGAGATTGAGGAAAGCAAAAGTCGTCACTGACTCCCATGAAATTTTCTAGATGGCCCCATGTTTGAATCAAACTCAAAGCTTGCTTTCAAGGAAATAAAGCCAAAAGGAAAAATGAAAGCTACAATGTTTTTAATCCATTTTCATTTTTGATTGAAAGGTTATTGCAATGTCACCCTTATGGTTTGTTATTATTCTTGTCACTAGCGGTAACCCGGGCTGCTGTAGCCAATGTCACCTGAAAACTCCCAAAATATGTAGCAATAATTTACCTCTCCATATTTTCTATCTTTTTAAATAAAATAAAAGGTCTATTGTAACGAACTTGGTAGGGATTTTTGGGAATAGCCCTGCAAAAGTAAACTCCAAATACTTATATTCACTCACAAATAAGGTATATACTCGTGTTCTCTTCTTCTTTCTTCTCTATTTTTTCTGGTTCTACATAAGTTTATTGAGAAGTATTATTTTCTAATAGTTGCTTAGTCAAAAGAAAGTACCTTCAGTATAACAAAACTCGTGCTTTATGTGCTTATAACATGTGTGAGAAAAGCTATAATATAATGTCGCAACCTTCTATTCTGGTTCTATATTTATTTGAATAAGAGGCTTAGCTAATCCCATGTGTCTAACCAAAAAAATCATCTTTTTTTTTTCCTTCCAATTCTTCAATCTTCCTATCCAACTAAAGAAATTTATTGAAATTGATTTAAAGTGGAAGAAAAAAGTCTGTCTACCAATATTACTTTGCCATAAATTTTTTTCCTATAGGTTGTTTGCTTGTGTCATTGTTAGTTGCTTTACCCATTGCTTTTATTCTTGAGATTTTGGATTTTATACCAACTTAACTTCTATAAAGATTTGAACCACATTCCTACGAAAATGTATATGCATTGAGGATTCTTTTCACGAGAAAAGTTCTACATATGTATGATACAAACACACCTTAAAAAGTGAACTTACATGTATTCTTGGTTAAAGTCACTACGGTGGGGATATTTAACTTTACTACAAGAGGTAATGTCTGGAAGAGTCCAAAATCAACCTGGCCACAGCATAAATAAGACAAAGTAACAAACATGATGTTAAATAACAAGCACCAAAATCCAAGGGCATAAATCCAAAGCTCATTTTTCTCTCAAAACAAACACCAAAATTATAGAAAAGTAAAATACTTCCTCCTAATTGCAATACCAATTTACCCACCACATATGAAGGAAATGCGTTACTATATATGAATTGACTATCACTTTGAGATGTGGGTAAATTTGAGCGACTATAGTTTTCATTTGCATGAGCAAATCATTGATCAATGCTTAGAGCCATAATATAAATGTGTTTGAAATCTAATTCATTGTTACTGCTTTTTCACCCTTACCAAGCCTAGAATTTAAACCCCACCAACCCCTCTCTTGCAATCAAATATTCAATAATGTATTTTTTTTTTATCTAAAAAAGATAAGTTTACTAAATGATTGATTGATGAAAAAGCAAATTACAGATAGGCCTGAGGTCCATGTGCAGTGTGTGTTTCATTGGCTTTCTTTTATAGAAATCTGTAAGTTTAAAAATTTAAGTGAAAAGAAAAACTATAAAGAACAAATTTCCAAAATAGCTTTTTGAACATTCGTCTGCATATTTGAATAGTGGTCAAGGTACTAGAATTAAAGCATAAAGTACAGGTATTTCATTGCACGGAAGGAGGGACTTATTTGAAAGAAAAAAGTTTCATTTGGGTTGTTTTGGAAATTTGATCAACGAAGTGAAAATACAAAAGGTTGTGGGACTATAACTGTTACCACTTTCTCAGCTTCCAATTCTTGCAGATTTGGTGGAGGTGGGTCGACTTCGTTTACAAAACCAAATTGATCGTTGCAATCAAGTCTTTATTACTGGGTAGTTTTTCATTTCTCTGAAATGTTCTTGTTGCTTTCATGATTTGTTCTTGGAGGTTCTTTGACGGACTCTGATCTATAATTGTGTTTTAGCAAGTTAAAATTACAGATAGAGAGAGGGAGTTAAGAGAGAGAAAGGGAGAGGAAGATGGGGGAGAAGCCTGAAGTTCTGGAGGCTGTGTTGAAGGAAACTGTGGATTTGGTAATGGATCTGACAGTTGATGATACATGGTTTTCTTGATTGTTGTGTGTGTGAAATTTGTTTGGTTGTTTCATTACGGTTTGATGGATTTGGGCTCTGTGAATGCAGGAGAACGTACCCATTGAGGAAGTTTTTGAAAATCTGAGATGTAGCAGAGAGGGGCTCAGCACTGAGGCTGCTCAACAGAGGTTAGAGCTTTTTGGACACAACAAGCTTGAGGAGAAGAAGGTGCTGTTTCCTATCTAACTCCCTCATTCGTATTTCCTATCTGTTGGCGCTTCTGAACTGTAATTCTGATGTTAAACACTTCTTGTCTTCTCAACATGTCATATTTTGTGTTTGCTCTCTCTCTCTCTCTCTCTCTCTCTCGGTGAGGTTTGTGCTGATGTTCCTACCTTTCAACTGGAATTCTGATGTTAACCTTTTTGTCTGCACAAAAATTGGTCTGTTGGCTGTGTTTCAGGAGAGTAAATTCTTGAAGTTTTTGGGATTTATGTGGAATCCTCTGTCATGGGTCATGGAAGCTGCGGCTATCATGGCGATTGCCCTTGCCAACGGAGGAGTAAGAACTCACTGTTTGCATATATGTAGCAATATTCATCAAAACCATATCATCCACTGATAATTACTGAAGTGTACGCTTTAACCTTTTCAGGGAAAGCCTCCTGATTGGCAAGACTTTGTCGGTATAATTACTTTGCTCATTATTAACTCGACGATTAGCTTCATTGAGGAAAATAATGCAGGCAATGCTGCTGCTGCTCTTATGGCTCGTCTTGCTCCCAAAGCCAAGGTGTTGGATTAATTTGTTTGTCTGCCTGGAATTCTGGTGACTTAATGAAGTTATTGGCGACTGTTTTTTACTTTTGACAACATAAATTGCCTGACGTTTTTAGCTTGTTTTATTCTTAATTGTATGGTTATAAAGGTTCTTCGAGATGGAAGGTGGAGTGAGGAAGATGCCGCTATTTTAGTGCCTGGGGACGTAATTAGTATTAAACTTGGAGATATAATTCCTGCAGATGCTCGTCTTCTTGAAGGGGATCCTCTGAAAATTGACCAGGTGGGTATTGGATTAGCACTGCTGTGCATGCTCTACTTCGTGTTTTTGATTGGTTGAGTTTTAGCTGTGTTAATGAAGTTGTCTTGTTTGGGTTGTTTAGTCTGCTCTGACAGGAGAGTCCCTTCCTGTAACAAAGGGCCCTGGAGATGGTATTTACTCTGGTTCTACTTGCAAGCAAGGAGAGATTGAAGCTGTGGTCATTGCCACTGGGGTTCACACCTTCTTTGGGAAGGCTGCTCACCTTGTTGATTCTACTAACCAAGTGGGCCATTTCCAAAAGGCAAGGAAGTAAAATGTAATGCATTTGTTCTGACTTGCTATGTTTTTCTTAATTCCAATTTTAATAACATTTCATTATTCTCTTGATTTTGTTAGGTCTTGACAGCCATTGGAAATTTTTGTATTTGTTCTATTGCGATTGGAATGATAATAGAGATTATTGTGATGTACCCCATTCAAGGTCGGAAGTATCGCCCTGGAATAGACAATCTTCTTGTGCTTCTCATTGGAGGTATTCCAATTGCCATGCCCACCGTCCTATCAGTAACAATGGCTATTGGTTCTCATCGCTTAGCTCAGCAGGTTGGCTAGGTTCCCAGTGTTCTTTTGGTTGCAGTGAGTTGAGGACTTACTGTATGTATGACATAATATATAAATAATGACTACAGGGAGCAATTACAAAGAGAATGACAGCAATAGAAGAGATGGCGGGCATGGATGTGCTTTGCAGTGACAAGACTGGAACTCTGACTTTGAACAAGCTTACTGTTGACAAGAATCTTATTGATGTCAGTGAAGGGGTGCCTCTCCCTGCTGATTATAGGTGCATCTCTTTCTGTAAGAGATTGTGGCTCTTGTTCTAACGGTGTGCTTGCATCTATCTTCTCAGGTTTTTGCCAAAGGAGTAGACGTAGATACTGTAGTTTTGATGGCGGCGCGAGCCTCGCGAGTAGAAAACCAGGATGCAATTGATGGAGCTATAGTTGGGATGTTAGCGGATCCAAAAGAGGTAATTGTATCAACTTCTTTCACATTTTCAATTGGGGATGATACACTTACGTTGCTTCTTTGTTTTGATAATTATCCCTAATGACTTTTTGACAGGCGCGTGCTGGCATTCAAGAGGTACACTTCCTGCCTTTCAATCCTACTGATAAGCGAACAGCATTGACTTATATTGACAGTGAAGGTAAAATGCATAGGGTCAGCAAAGGTGCACCAGAGCAGGTATCATACTCACCAGCTTTATGCATTTAACTCTACCTTTCTCAGTTGTTTATCCTAATCTATGACTGCAATATGGTCTTAGATTCTAAATCTTGCGCACAATAAGTCGGACATTGAGCGCCGGGTTCATGCTGTGATAGATAAGTTTGCAGAGCGAGGTTTACGATCACTTGCTGTAGCATACCAGGTAAGTTGATTCGTGTTTCCCTCATTTCTGATTGCTTGATTCTATCCCGAGTTGTATACAACTAAAATTGCTTTTTTTTTTTTTTTTTTTTTTTTTTTTAAGTTTTGGGAATTTTGATTAGGTAAATTCACATTTTTGGTGCAGGAAGTTCCAGAGGGAACGAAAGAGAGTGCCGGAGGTCCCTGGCAATTCATTGGTCTCATGCCTCTCTTTGACCCACCCAGGCATGACAGTGCAGAGACAATAAGGAGGGCTTTAAATCTGGGAGTAAATGTTAAAATGATTACAGGTGCTTTCCATTTTGTGGTTCCAAGAAGTGTTTTTTGCTTGTGATGGAGTGGTTTAATTGCTACAGTATCAGTTACAGCAGGATGTTTAAAATAAAAATGCTTCCATATGTGACTAAACTCTTTTAGCATAATGTGGTCATGACATCTTTTTGTTTAGTGTGACTTTAGATGAAGTGGTACTTTTTCTCATTCATCATACCCAGTGTGCTTTAGAATAAATGATCTCTTTGGCTATTTTAGAGTGCTGCACTAGACGACATGCTTGTTCTTTATTTTAGTGAACCAGGATATACGTGCTCAAGTTTGGCTGTGTCAGCAGGAATTTGTTTATTTTCTGCCACTTCACATCTTGGCCTTCTTAGGGCTCATTGTAGATATGACTGCAAAATTTTGTAGTGGTTCAACTATAAGGTGAAAAATGTAAAAAAATTAAAGAAAGCACCTTCCATAGGACTTCAAGACAAGATCCAATGTCACTTACATTATGACATAGTTGGACCCCACCAATTTATTCGAATTGGTGTGTAATGGGTTTCCAGTGAACTGCCTCTGAGAAACAATAAAGCCCAAGTGCCCAACACTGCTTTTGTCCAACTATGTGTCTTGCACCAACAAAGGACCACCGAACACCCTATAATTTTGCGAGTTCGTCAAAAAATAGATTATCTTCTGTAGCAATTGAATGCCTATGAAATCAAGAAGAAAAGAGAGTCTTTATATTAACAGAACATGACTCTTATACCTTGCATGTCATTTTTGTACATGTAGACATGTATTTAAGCAACATTTGTGTTCTATAATTCTAGTGAACATGTAAAGAGTCCCTTCTTTTCTTCTTTATTCAATAGTTAAATATTTTGTGAAGTTCGTAGAATTTGAAAACATTCTAAAACAACTTTTTTGCTAATATAAATCTTTTTATGTTGAAAATCTCCAACATTGTAGTCTATATAGTTTCCTAAAATGAGAAATCGACAACCTTGATTGCGAAGGAGATGATGCTAGTACCATCCTTTTAGGAATAACAGATATTTGTATTGTTGACTATAGGTTTGAAATTCTCTTTTTCACTTATTGTTTTTGTAATTTGACTTCAGTTGGAGATAAAATTAAAGCACGGTATGTATTTTCACCTAATTGTGATCCTCTTTTAGATGCATGTTTTTTTAGAGCTTTTTTTCATCTTTGAGCTTTTATTTTTCTTAGGGCTTCCTTGAAGTTGTGTAATGACATGAGAAGAGGATTCTCGATTTTGGTAGTGCAGGAATACTGCATTCCTGTGTAATTCCTGGCTTTGTAGGCTTAATATGAAATTGCGAAATGGCCAGATATATTTCTAATGTAATTCTAGGGTGTTGAAAGGATGATCTTTCAAACACCAAGTAACAACACAATATCTCTGAGGGATTGATTTTAAGTCTGAATAGGATCCTTTGGGACAGTTAGTGAGGGAATAGTGGCGGGGGATTACTCTAGGGGTAAGCCATAGCAGTGAGGCAAAACTAGAATTCTATAGTGAGAACCTAAAGTGCAGATTTAGAAAAGCATTTCTGGGATTTAGAGAAGGATTTCCTAGTACTTTTTCTTATGTTTGATTTTTATTTTATTTCCTTTTTATGTTATACACATGTTCATTTTTTTTGTTTTTTCTAGAGATGGAGATTTACTGGCTGGATGCTTAATTTGGAATTAGGTGCCCCTTATACTACAGGAACTTGTTTGCTATGATCTTGGACAAGGCAATGCCAACTTTAGTGTCTCTTCTTTTCTATGTACATCAGGTAGGTGGACTTCTATAAAGGGTTAGTAACTAAAGATTTAAGAGAGGAGATCCCCTGCTGTAACTCCATATTTTCCACCCTTTAAGCTAAGAAACATGAACCTGAATTTGGATATAGCTTGCTCATTGACCTCTGGCCGCCCAGAAAGCCAGCGAGAATGTAATATAGTGCTCAAGGAACATAAACAAAGAAAATTCAAGACACAGCACAATTTTCTGGCGGCCTAGGAATCTACGGCTTCTACCTATCTTTCTCACTCGCGGGTCGGTCGGTCTGTCTGTCTGTCTGTCTCTCATGGAAGACTTTTATGGGTCTTCTCTGGGTGTGTAAAGTAATATTTAATGTGACAGCTGTTTTCCTGGATCAGTTCAGAATTTAGTGCAACAAATTTTAGTACTAAGGCTCGCGTATTAACTGATGAATGTTAAAACTTCTATCAGGGGATCAACTCGCGATAGGAAAGGAAACTGGACGCCGCTTGGGAATGGGAACCAACATGTATCCTTCTTCTGCTTTGCTGGGACAGAACAAGGATGAGTCAATTGCTGCTTTACCAATTGACGAGCTCATAGAAAAAGCTGATGGTTTTGCTGGCGTGTTTCCCGGTATTCTGTTATTATGATTGATTAGATAATCTTTTGTTAAACTTGATGTATGCATGCCAAGATAGACAATTTTCTACATAATTGTTGCTTCATTGATGGGCTTTTACTGTGGTTATTAAATCAGAGCACAAATACGAGATAGTAAAGCGCTTGCAAGCTAGGAAACACATCTGTGGAATGACTGGTGATGGAGTCAACGATGCTCCTGCACTTAAGAAGGCCGACATTGGCATTGCTGTTGCTGATGCGACTGATGCTGCTCGTAGTGCTTCTGATATTGTCCTTACTGAACCTGGCCTTAGTGTTATCATTAGTGCTGTTTTGACTAGCCGGGCAATTTTCCAGAGGATGAAAAATTACACGGTATGCATCGGCTCACATGATGGTGTTATTCTTATAATTTGAGCCTTTTCTCTTGAGTGTCAAAAGGTTCACTTTCTATGGAACTATTCTTTCCATTTTTGGGAATAACTACGTTAATGTTACTTTTGAAGTTATGAGCCCTTATTGTTGTCATGCTGCCTTTTATGACTCTATGTTTAATTGTCCTTTTTTCTTTATTGCAGATTTATGCTGTTTCTATTACAATTCGTATTGTGGTAAGTTCTCTAATAGTTTTCTGGGAGGTTTTATTAAGTAGATGGTGTCTTATAGCCACAAAGTTTGTACCTCTGTTATGCACCCTAATGCAGATTCGTTTAAATGGATTCTATTAATTTCTTACACTGTTCTGTGTGTTTTCACTCTGGCAGCTTGGTTTTATGTTGCTGGCCCTGATATGGAAGTTCGACTTTCCACCTTTTATGGTTCTTATCATTGCAATCCTCAATGATGGTATGGTCTTTCTTCTCCCACATAGGACACACCCTCTTTCTCTCTATCTCTCTCTCCCTCTCTCTTTCTCTCGTGAGCATTTATGGGCATGTGTCTGGTTACTTACATTTTTCAAGAAATAATTCCATGGTTACTGAATGCTGAATGGTAATGAAAAGACTGGCCAACACTAATTTTGAATTGGAAAACTTTTAGATGGTCTGCTCTTATTTTCTTGCTCAAAATGCATTAGTTCCGTGATTTCAGTGTCATTGTTAAAAACTCGTCTACTCTTTAATCACTTATTGTGAATCATTTAGGAGTCAACTCAATTCTACCTAGCGTTGTCCCAACTCATGATCCTTCAATAAGCGTGTCCAATGAATGGTCCGATCATACAACTTTTATCTCTTCTGGTTGTTTTACGCCGGTTTTCTAGGACAATATTCTGCGTGCTTTTCTTGGCATCTCACTACCAGCTGTGATATTTCAGGTACCATTATGACAATATCAAAGGATAGAGTGAAACCATCTCCTCTGCCAGATAGCTGGAAGCTGGCTGAGATTTTTACTACTGGCATTGTTCTTGGTAGCTACTTGGCAATGATGACAGTCATATTCTTTTGGGCAGCATATAAAACAAACTTCTTCCCAGTAAGTAGGCCTGCCTTCGTTAAAATTGGTCATGAACATTTTTCATGGAAGATGCACCTAAGTGACTATGAACTTCTTAACTTATTTTATATTTCAAGCTTCTGTTTAGTTTTTGATGTGGTTTTACTTAATCATTCGTTTTTTCTTACATAAAAAAATGCATGTTGAAAAACTTAGCCTTTGTCTATGTTTTGTCCAAGAGACTTCTTACTACAATATTAGGTCAAGATGTAATAATGGCTATGACCAATATTGTACAATCTAAAATAGAAGAGAGAACAAACTATTCAACTAAGAACACACTTTTTGCCGTGGAAACCCTAAATAGAAGAAAAACCACGCCCCTTGCCAGACAAAGATCATGCACTAGAACTTGTAGTTCAGACGGTTACAAGACTCTTTACAATAAAAATCTATCAACTCTTTGATCTAATGATTGTTTGGATCTTGCTAGTATCCATGATTCACCATCACTGTACTTGACCATCGTTCAAATTCCCTTAGAATAGATTTCGCGCGTTGAACTCCTTCAAGACTTTCGATCTTTTCAATTGAGTTGAAGAAGATTGTTGTTAAGACTTGTTTCTAAGCTTTTGAAAAGTAGAAAAATCTTCTCTCAAAGCATTTTAAGTGTGGCAGTTCTGTTTAGGTCTGGGAAAGTGTGTTGGTCCTAGTGGCACGAATCTTGAGAATTTAGATTTCGTGTAGCTCGATCTCGCGAGCTTAATTCTCAGATTTTGCATGCTCACTGTTTTTGCCGTCGTCATCCCGCGATATCCCGTGAGGAATCCGCGAGGTTTTGTTTTGCATCCAGCACATTATTTTTATCCTCGAGATCCCTTGAAATCCATCGACGTCTCTCGAAGTTCTCTTTATCAGTCAAGATGTATTATACAAATCTCTCTTAGCACGAGCTTGCATAAATAAGCTTCAAAACCATTCTGGATGCTTGTGATTGATATTCCAATATCCCAAATTATATCAAACATGACTTGTCACGAAATATAGCCAATTACATAACCTTACACATGTAATTTCGATTGATGGGAAAAAGGAATCGTGTGCCTGATCTGACTTGTTTGTGTTATCTCTTCTGTTATGTTGTCTTATATCCTGAATTCTATGCGACTTATCAGACGCATGTGCATTTAGTTACTTTGTTCATGTATTTGTGATGAATGACTTTCTAGTTGATCTTCTCTCATGGTATTTTCAGCGGGTATTTGGGGTGTCTACTCTGGAGAAAACGGCTCACGATGACTATAGAAAGCTTGCTTCAGCTGTATACCTCCAAGTCAGCACTATAAGTCAGGCTCTCATTTTTGTTACACGGTCTCGAAGTTGGTCCTATGTCGAGCGTCCTGGCTTGTTGCTTGTGGTGGCTTTTATAATTGCTCAATTAGTGAGTCATTTGTCGTTTATTTTACTAGAAATTCTTTTCCAGTAAGAGAAAACATTCAACTTTATCTTTGTTGTGAGCAGATTGCTACCGTAATTGCGGTTTATGCTAGTTGGAGCTTTGCTGCAATTGAAGGAATTGGATGGGGTTGGGCTGGTGTTATTTGGCTTTATAATATCGTCTTCTACATCCCTCTTGATTTAATAAAGTTCCTTATCCGCTATGCTCTCAGTGGAAGGGCCTGGGATCTTGTTCTTGAGCAAAGGGTATGAATGGCCTGATTTGGATGAGTGATCAATCTGATCGGGTTTCTTACTTGATTTTGCTTTTTTTTTTTCTGTTCTTCTAAAAGATCCTCTGTTTTGCAGGTTGCTTTCACAAGGCAAAAGGATTTCGGTAAGGAACAGCGTGAGCTTAAATGGGCACATGCTCAAAGAACCCTTCATGGGTTGGAAGTGCCTGACCCCAAAATGTTTCATGACCGAACCAATTTCACTGAGCTTAATCAGATGGCTGAAGAAGCCAAAAGGAGAGCTGAAATTGCAAGGTGTGCATGAGCTGAACTAAAATTGGATTTTCTATCTCTTTGCCATGACATTACTAGACCATTATTCAAATCCCTACTTTGCAGTTGGAGTAAAAATGTTCAATGGTGCAATTCCTTTTTGCTTTTTCAACATGATTATTCTTTGATCTGTCCAGTCAGCTAAATTCATATATGCATGTTGTTATGGTTTCTAAAGGATTTGATTTTTTTCACTTGTTTGGACCATTTTTGATATACTTCTATCTTTTGGATTTGTGGTGTTCGATTATAAATGCCAATTAAGATTTTCATAAACGACAAGTGGATTTTTTCTAATTTTTTTCTTCTTCTTTGCATCACCTTTGCAGGGTGAGAGAACTAACCACTCTGAAAGGTCATGTAGAATCTGTGGTGAGGTTGAAGGGTCTTGACATAGACACAATTCAACAATCATATACTGTCTGAGGAAAACATGAGAGAAGCTACAATTTACTATTGCTGAGTAAAGATGTATAATGAGCATGTAGTTGTGAGTTACCCTTGAAACACTTCTGATTGGTGCGCCTATACTTTCCATTTCCAACTCTTAAGCTGCCATTGTTGGCTTTTATTCATTTGTGGTCTTTTGTCGTGTCTGCGTGCTCATAACCCTCGGATTGTCAAATTGGGAAGAAGGCACTTAAGTATGTCAAATTTAGTGTTTATATCAATAATGTATTTTTGGCCTTTTGATCTTCTGTTGTTGTCTATTATGCTTTTGACTTTACGTAGTTGAGGTGATAAATAATGTCCTCGAAATTGTATATGAGAAGCTCTTCTTGGTGGTTTTTGTTGTTTTGGAGTGTCGTTTACGCTTCTGATTCTAGCAGTGTTTGTTAGCTTTGATTTTACTCCAGATATCTGGTTTTTGCTCCACTGAAGCAGCAAAGAAATGTTAGGTAGAACTAGTGGCTGGGGACTTTGGCTCATAAAATGGAAATCTCTGGTTTGACTACCCTCGCATGGGCTACTTCCTCATTTCAAACTCCCATGGCCTTGAGCTGCTGAGAACATATAGACACCAAGCTGCGTTTGGCAAACTAGCTCTGGCAATCAAGTTAATGGGAAACTAAAGCTTCGTTTTCTTAAAATTTGATAGAACTAGGAACATATAGCTAGAATGATGCAACTCAAGAGTGAAGGAAGTGAAAGTGAGAGTTGTAAAATCCAAACACATGATTCAAAAGTTCTTAAAACTTTCAAGTAAGAAGCTGGTGGAAAATTAGAACAAAAACCTGAAATGTAGTCAGTAATATTCATGGCATTTTTCTGCAATGACTGGAAAATACGATTCAATAAAGCGAAGAAGCCCGAATAAGTGATTCAGTATGATTATTCTATTACTGTTGTATGATCACTTTGTGTGAGGAAACCCTGTTGGGGAAACACTAATTTAGCTTGTTTGGGTGACTTGTTTTTCCATCGTTTGAATGTAAATCAGACTCCTTCAAATAGGGTATTTTCTGAACACGTGTATATCAGACAAGAGGTCTTTCAGAATCCATTTTTTCCAGGGCAACATCAAGGGTTTTAGAACCGGTTCCTTTGTACTTATACCACCTTGCACACACTAGGAAGTAGCCCAAATTCAGGACCTCCAGAGCAGCAATTAGGTAGTAAAAGTAGTCCAATCTCGCTCCGTTAAGATCTTGCGCCAACCAGTTTTCCTTTGCAGCTCCGTTTGTTACCTTATGAACTATCGACACCAAGAAGCTACTCAAATAACTGGACAATGCAAAGCTACAAAACAAAAAAGCCCCACCAATGCTTCTCATGTTTTCCGGGAACTGCCTGTAGAAGAATTCAACTTGGCCGATGATTGTAAAGGCTTCGGAAAGTCCTGCCAGTGTTAACTGAGCTATTAACCACAAACCCGACATGGAAGAAATGGCGCCTTTTCTCGGTTCAATTCCAAGTGTCGGCTTAGTAAGAGCCAGTGTTCGTCTGTGAGTTTCGACCAGGGCCGATACAATCATAGTTAGGATACCTATAACCATGCCGATACCCATCTTCTGGAGGATTGTTATGCCATCTTCTTTTTTTGTGAGCTTTCGGAGAGTTGGGACTATGATTCTGTCGTAGATAGGGATCCAGATAGTGAGGCTCAGCATTTGGAAGACACTGTAGGACGCTGCAGGGATCTTGAAACCGGCGTTGCCGAGGCGCCTGTCGGATTGAAGGGCTTGGAAGACTGCGTAGGTCTGCTGTTGGACTATAACCACGTGGTAGACGATTCCTGCAACCCATATGGGTAATACTCTCAACAGGCATTTCACTTCTTCCCCTTGCTGGATACTGCAGAGTCTCCATGGATTGGCTGTTGATCCATCTGACTTGATCTGGTCTTCCTGGGTGATGATTGCTGCTTTGTTGAGAAATCTGGAATCATCAACCTTTGTGGTTAGCTAGTGAGTAACTTAAAAAAAAAAATTGCTTTCTACTTGGGTGACAATTTTCGTGAAATGCTTTCAAAACCTTATATAAGAGAATGAGGACTTGAAAGACTCCAATGTTTGTTCTAACTACTAGTCAGTCGTTAACCCGACAGTTAATTTAAATTTTCTTTTAATATTCAGGCAATACAATGTCATAACCTATAAGAAGCATGGACACAAACCCGATATAAACATGAGGACATGACAAAATTATATATTTTATATGATATATATAAAAATATTTTACTCAAAGAAATTGAAAAAATACACAAAAATGCAAATTAAAATCATAACTATGTATTTTATAGTTTAAACGTCAAATTACATATAAAATCACATTATTTTTATTATATAAATGGAACACAAGGTATTTTATTCAAATTTACAACATGTAAATAAGGACATCCAAATGATAGACGTGCGTTCACAACGTATCCAATTTTTAAAAAATAATAAAATAATAAAAGACGTTAGAATGCAACTTTGATGGTACGAATACAGTAGAAATGTCCATACTTCTTGGGTCAGATGTGTTTAGTTGTTTTTACATCACTGTAAGGTGCTTGAGTTATTAACTAGTAATTAAGTAATGGTGGAAACAACCCAATGGATATTCAATAAAAGTAGTTGACAGTAAAGCCCTCTTTGACATCGTTTATTAGCAATTATATCAGCTGGTAGAGTTGGTTACCTGAATTGATCTGTGTAAGGCAGCTTAGAGCTTATAGAATTATCGGGAAAATGATCATGAAGGGAGAGTGACGGTTGTTCCGGTAGCTTCAACTTCCTTTTCTTGATTGCAGCCGCTATGACCTGCGCTACGCTCGTCAATGGACTACCCTGTGGAATCACTTTGACATATATTCTTGTTCCGACGAAGAAGAAGACGCAAGACAAGAACATGAGGAACGAAGGAATTGCCAGCCCGAGAGCCCAGCTGACATCGGACTGGACGTAGACAACGACTGTCAAGGACACCATCACGGCAAAAGTGAAGGTGAAGTAGTACCAGTTGAAGAAGCTGCTGACTCCCCTCTTCCCGGATTCGGTGTTGGGATTGAACTGGTCAGCTCCGAAGGCCAAGTTACAGGGCCGGATGCCACCGGCGCCGATTACTAGGAGTCCGAATGCAGTTAGTAGGAAAACCATTTGGCCTGTTGTTGGCCCAATGCAGGTGCTAGCCTCCCCTGTTCCGCAGTGAGGGGGATGTAGATTTGGGATTGCTGCTGTAAGTGTCAGTGTAAGCATCCCCTGTAGTTCAAAGACGAAAAAAACCGAAGGATTAGATGATTGAATATTCCTTTTTATTTTTTTTGCTAAGCAAAAAATGTGGGATGGAGTGACTACTATATTAATTTTCTATGGACGGAATATTTGGTTTGAATCACAGTTAATAATCGAAAAAGGGCGAGTCTATAACTTCAATCTTACTAAAGTTTGAGCGACATTCAACCCGTTCTTAACAACGTTTAGTTCACGTAACTACTACGTTAAGAGAGTTCGAATATATGACTATTAAAAAAAGAGCGGAGTTCTAAGTCTATCTGCAAAAGCCAACTCAAATGGTATGATTGGATATATTCTAGATAATGGTTTTTTTCTATTCTATTTTCCAAGAAAAGAATGAAGAGGAATCCCAAGTAATTTGAAGTGAAGTTTTCACTTATAGTGAGTGAGTGAATTGTGAAGGACTTGATCGGACCGATTAGGAATATTTCTAATGGGCTGACCACGCTTGATGGAGACCTATCAGAAATATCTCTAATGGGTTGACTAGGAATTTTTCTGACCACACTTGAAGTACTCAGAAGAATTAGGAGTAACTGTTGGGGACCGATCGAGAATCTCTCCAACGGGCTGATCGATACTTATATTGAGGATAGGACGCCCAGGGTACATGTCAAGCAAGAAGACACTGGAGATCAATTCTGAAAACTCCAACTGACTCGAGCACAACCAAGCAGACCATGCCGAGCACAGTCGAGCAGACCTTGTAGGAAGATGCCGATCGTCTCCCTCCATGGCCACACTAGTGGGGCCCACCATTGACAACCCAATCATGATAACATGCTACAAGCTCCAGGACTAAATGTGTAGTAGGAGATAGTCACTTTTCCTGCTCTGACGCACGCCTGAAGGAGTGCTACGTGTGAAGTTGGACAACCACTCCTCCACTACCCTGCCACCAGTCAGGTCTTCTAATGTCACGCTGCCACGTGGAGAGATAGCCATATTCCACTATTTCCATGCATGCAACCCTTGTAGGGCTACCAAGATGCCTATCCATATAAAAGAGAAATTCATTTTCTCCAACAAGGTACGCAAACATTAATCCTAACCAAAACTTTGTTGAAATATCTCCAAGAACCTAATTTTGGCATCGAATTGCCCTCAGCAGACATCACACTAGTATCTCTCACTCCTTTTTTTCTCTCAGACTACCGGAGCAGCTCACCGCTGACCTGAAGACTAACCCACTAGTTTGCTGCATCACCAGGACTCTTAGCTCAAATATACCATGTACTAAATGGTCTGTTAATTTGGCGAATACTAATTTAAAGAAGAGGCTGCCGGTTTTGTGTTATGGATACATATATCTCATATATATATATATATGTATATACATATGACAATCTTGCAAGGAAAATAGAGTTAAAATTTTGTGAGGACGCCGACGAAAGCAGGGGAGCAAGTTCCATATATAGGTAATATTTCAGATTTAGATATATTTTTATCACTCCGTATTTGAGAAGGAAAGATTGCAGCAGGGGTAGGAGAAGTACCAAGGTGGACGATATGGAAGCGAATCCCAAAGTTTTGTAACGGCCGAAGTATGAATCCGAGAGGAAAGCTCCTAGCAGGGTGCCAAAGTTGCAAGTACCATTGAAGACGTTGATCATATTGGTTGCTGTAATCGTGTTCATGTTGAAGACAGTACTAAGGTAGACCAAGAGGTTGGATATGGTGCCCAACGTTCCCAGCTTCTCAAATGTCTCATTTCCTGCAAGTGATTTGTTTTTTTTTTTTGCATGTGGTTCATCAGAAATAAAAGAAGAATCGGGTAGAAAAAGAAGGACAAAAAGATTATAAGCTAACAAAAAAAGACAGCAGAAAGAACAAGAAGAAGAAGAAGAAGAAGGAGAAGGAGAAGCAGAAGAGCACGGGTGTGCCTTCTTGCATGTTTGTGTTGTGTGCATATAAGCGCAGTTATAGGTTTCTGTATTACCTATGACAAAGGGCATGGCTTTAACTCCTCTGTACTTAGGCTCATCACGTGTAATCTCTTTCTCTGTCTTTTCCATTGTGTTCCTCAAAGAATTCTCTCTCTCTCTCTCTCTAATAGGGTGTGTTACGATGTTGCAGCAAAGTTAAGGTAAGGTGTATGCTTTATAGTAGAAGCTAGGCGTCAAACCTCAACCTTGCCACAAATTTTCGGCTCTCCCTCGTTGGAACAATACTAGGATCTCTCTCTCTCTCTCTCTGAGCAGCTCATGTAGCACAAAGTTACTTGATTTGAGAGTTTCCCTGGTCTACAAATTCATCACTCACGAGTCACGACTAGTCGCACTGGCAAACAAAATGGTTCGTATGAAAGGTTTGAAACGTCTTTCTGTGATTTGGGTGCTGAACTGGATGTGTTCCTTTGGAGTTGGGCTTAAGGACAGAGTTCAAAGACAGTGAAAGAAAGAAATTATATTAAACGCCAAAACTATTTTATTCAGCATAGCGAGTCAAAAAGTTGCTTGTAACACATGCATGCGGTAAGCTTCGAGCAACTGAACTAATAGCCATTTTATTCTTATATATGTTGAACATGAATCTAGATCTAAACTTTCCCACATGCATATATTAACTCATATGTGTACGAGAGAAATTGAGGAGTTGGTCATGTGCCATGCCGCATTCTTCTCTGTTAAAACACCAGTTGAGAGCAGTCACTTTCTTTTAGGCTGGACTCCTCACATGAATTAAGCATCGAAAAATACCATTCTTTTACAAAATTTTATCACAACGAAATGATAGTGGTAGTTTTATAATTAAAATGATGTAGAACAAGTTGCTGGAGAGTTATTAGAAGTTTGGGAGTAAAATAAGTCCAGCCGGCACCGAAAACATGATTAGGGCAAAACTGTCATTTTGTTAGACTATTTTGGAATGCCTGAAATTAGTGAGTTGATTGGAAACAACCTAGAGAACAATACTTACGCTATACTATGATGTAGGTCTTAGTTTAGCTGAATTCCTTTGTTTAAGCCTTCAAATCGATGTTCTTATTATTTTAAAAAAGTTTTGTTTTAGCCATAACTTTGTCTAGGAGTTTTTAAATTGGACTAAGTTTGGTTTAAAATTTATCATTTTTTAGAATTTTATTATTCAAATTTGGAAGTAACTCAAATTTCTTAATTTTTATTAATTTTCTATATTCTTTAGTATTTTTTTTCCTAAAAGAATTAGGGTCTTCATTGGCATTCATTCAAAATTAATAATGTTTGCTTTTTTACTACCGTGACTTGTTCTTATTACGTGATTAAGAGTTTCATTTTCTAGAATCAGATTTTGACCAATTCGTCTATTAAAACAAAATTTAGTTTTTGAATGCTACACTGTGTTATATAAGCAAGTATGATGAATGTTTTATTTTAAATTAAATGATTATCATTTAATCACATTATTATAATAAATTTTATATAATTTTTTATTATATAGCATACATCAGCAAGGCTGACTTCGCGCCATCGAAATGGTTAGAAATTTGAAGATGATTACGAATTTAGGATTGTTAAATGGGTCGATTTTTTGAGCACGTTTTGAGCTTTGTTTGACCCATTGGCATGGAAAGAGGAGTCCCAGAGTTTGAGTAGAAGGTGACAGGTCTATGATTAACTATGACAAACCAATGCCTGGTAACGGCTGATTCTAGTGAAGAAGCACCGATGCCAAATGGAAAGAACTCAAAATTCGAGAAAAAAAAATGAGATGCTAATCTCTATGAAAAAAAAATATTTAGTGGTTAAGTATTAGTTAATGTTAATTTTTTAATAATTATTTTTATTAAATTGTGACATATGATACTTATTCTTAAAACTCTATCTATTTCACTAAAAATTTAAGTTAGGACATAATAAAACATCACATATCTCAATTTAACAGGAGTGACTATATAAAACTTAGTATTATCTAACCCTAGCTTTTTCCCCTGTGATCTCTTCCATTGTTAGCATCTAGTGTCCTAATTTTCTTGTCATGGGAGTATGCGAAGATGAGAACTTGAGAGGTTGTTTTCACACATTAGTCCGGCTATGGAACTCTCTCTCTCTCTCTCTCTCTCTCTCTCTCCATATATAAATATATGTATGTATGTATGTATGTATGTATGTATGTATGAACCATCAATTTAGGACCTGCAGTAAACAATGTCGTCATCTCTTAATTAATTATAATTTATTTCGCTGTTGAACTTAATATTGTAATAAAGATAGCAACCATTTCTTTTAACTATCAGTTTCCAATTTCTAAGCAACGTTTTTATCGCATATACACGAAACTCATACTACACAAGGAATGTATTTATATATATATATATATATATATATCAAATTCACACTGGATTCAACCCTGGAATAGCTCTGATGCTATCAATTCTTCACAAGGGTATCAAATAGTTATGGTTGAAACGATTGGCATGAGACAGTAATCATAAAATTTGACCAATTAATGTATCTTTCGACTCGTACTGTTAATTTGCTGACCATATTCATGAACCAGTCGCCATTATTAGGAACATATTGTAAGCATTGTGTTCAAGTAATTAGGTTCTTTTCAAGGTTTTAGTGATCAAAGTCAAGATTTTGCCCACTACTCCAAGATACGTAATGTCTAGATATTTTTTTTCAGTGGCGGAACCAAAAAATTTATTCAGGGACACTTGTTGATCATATTTTTTTTAGATATAATTAACAATAGAATACTTAGCTTCCACGCATATATATAATGTATACAAAGACTTTAAGTAAAATAAATATTTAAAAGAGATTTATAAAGTTTTAGTGGGTAAAAATTAAAAAAAAAAATCTATAAAATTGTAGGTAAAAATAGAATCTTTGATAATTTAAAGAGGCGTCTATAAAATTTTAAAGAAAAAATTTGAAAACATTTTTTAAAACTATAAACAAAATAAAATATTTAAAATTTTGAGGGAAGTATTTTTTTTATTTTTTAGGGACTATATTGAAATTTTTTTAAGATATTATAAATAAAAATATATTTTTTAAAATTTAATTGGGGAACTGGGCTTCACGTGCCTCTGCCCCGTTTGTTTCTAATGATTAATGTTGAAAATTCAATACCTAGAACCTGACATCCATAGGCTCAGTGGCCACGATTTTGGATTGCGAGCCTCAACATGCAAACGATAATGAGACACATAATCACAGAGGCGACCAACTTGAACGCTTGCTAAGGTGCGGGCCTAACCCAGATCCATAGAATCAAAAGTTTTGTCTTCTGGTTGAGCATTGAATTTGTACATTTGATTTGTCACTACGGTGAGAAAGAGAGGTTGATGAAGAAGTGAGAAACGTTGATTCAGTACATTTGCTTTCTCACTCCAGTGAGAAAGAAATGTTGAAAAAAAAGCGATTTGAAAAATTTTCAAAATATCTAGAAATCTAGAATTATTTAAAACATATGACATAAAGTGTAAGTGAAGAGTAGAATTTTTCAGGTGAGTTCAGAGTTCTTTGGTTTAACTTGGCGGTGTCGGCACAAGAATAAAAAAGAAAAGCCTACAAGAGTAAGCAAGAAGGTGTGAAATGTAAAAACCCAATTAGTAAAAAGGTGAGGAAAAAATTATTAGAATTCTCTCTATTCCAATCATAAAATAAAGATTAACATTCTATTATTTGAAGAGTTGACACATTAGTTAAAAAAAAATGAAAGATTCACATGAATTTACTTAGAACTTATTTGAATGTAAATGAGTTTGTAGTTATAATATAAAAAAATAAATTTTAATATAAAATGATAGAATTTTGATAACACATTCAATATAGGCTCAACTGGTTTATTAATTGATGGAATAGAGATCTCTATTTTAATTATAAAATTGAGAGGATCTAAATTGATTAAAGAAAAAGCTTCCAAAGAAGGTTTCAGGTTATATAAAAAAGGAATTTAAAAGAAAATATATTATAGATTGAGCATATAAAAATCTAACATTGGCATCAAAGCTTGCCCGAAAAATCCGATGTCGTATCAGTCATGCAAAAAAGTCCAGCAAGAAAGCCATCAATGGAGGGCCAATGTCCTTACTGAAGCAACATCTTGGTTAAGACTAAATATCAGAAAGACACAACCCCAGAAACACACTCGAGGGGGCTAATCCAATCAGAAACATTATTGGAGGGTCATTGTCATGAAAACAGCCTGTTCATGCAAAGTTTCAAACTGATCAACTTGCTTTAGATATTCATATCTTTTCTGTACATGTCATAGTATGGTGGTTAGACAATGGTGAAGATTCCTTCAGTTTTTCAATTCATTTGGAAATAAAGAAACACGTTTGGAAGAACAAGACAGGAACACACATGCAGGAGGGAGACTTGGCATCAGAAAGGAAGTAAAATAACCTAGAGCCACTATCATGATTAGATCATTTTGTTTCCATTAGAAGCTCCATGATTGACCCGGAGTTGTGCAGCTAACAGCGAATTTTGAATTTGAAAACTTGTTTTTGGCTCATGTCCTTTTGTATGTCACAGAATCCATAGCTGTTAAGACAATATCTACAATTCGTATGGTTTTTCTTTTTCAACTTGCTATGCAATAATTTTTTATATCTTTTTTTTTTATTGATGATGTAGAATAGTATGTTTAAGGTAGGGCACTTCAGACTCACCTATAGTGAGTAAATTCTTTATGAGATTAGTAAATACTTATAATCTACCAGTTTTGGATAAGGCATGGATCCCTCAAACAACTGCTCTCAAAATGATCAACACCAGTTTAGCAATTTTTTCCTATAAATGTTTCATACAATGCAAATGACTCGAATTTAGGCTACACAAGTATTACACAAGTTGTACACTCTTACTTCATGCTTCTTCTCAACTGAGCGAACTCGAGTGGTGTTTTACACAGTTGCATAAAATCAAGAATCAAGTATTCTTGAAGGTTGCAAGTGTAGATCCCCTTGATCTTTTAAAAGAAGGAGAAGAGTTGTGTCCAATTGAATTAATCCAGATGGTCATAACTTTTTGTGGCTGAGATAATGGGAGAAAGGTCTCAGCCTTCCTCTCCAACATAGCAATGCAAGAGAATGGCCCATCGTGTATAGTGATCACAGTTATCAGAAAAGTCATTTTGGAGTGTTCCCCGGCATTCTGTTTTCAATATGGGTTTGAAACTCTTTCAAAATTTAAGAGAAACCTTGACAATATTCTTTGAAACAAAATTTTTTTCATAAAAAAGTTTCTGGTACATGTAAAAACTTAAGGAAACCCATAAGAAACTAAGAAAATTTCACACAAAAATGATATGAAACTTATTTTGCTGTAAAAGATTGATATTGAAAATTAGTTAAGGAAAATATATTATATTGACCCCCCTCTCTTTTATGGGCATTTAGAATATAATTTAATGATAATTTGGTGGCCCTGGATACTCCTTTTAGCAGTTCAATGAGTACTTCCTCTAAGGTACGGTTCACAACACCTTTGCACGAGCTTTGTTATGATTTTCTTTTTATTTTACAAGAGTTTCTTCTATTAAGATTCTTATTAAGTTTATTATTCGCTCTTTGCTCTTCACTCTTTCTCTACTTTCTATTTTTTATATATTTTTTTATTATATTTTTCACTTTATTTTTTCTATATTTTTCATTTACGTTTTCTATTTTAATAACTATTACATAAATTACACCGGCACGGGCACCGGTGTAAAACTTCAAATGACTCTATCTCCATTTTTTTCCCGTTGACGTGGCAGTCTTATAAAATCTTTGAAAATGATATGTACTATGTAGCATGTACCCATTAATCATGTGTCTCTGACTCTCTACAATATGTAACTAAAACAAAATAACGAAAATTTTTAAGAGATTTATTTTCCGAAGTATTAAAAAAAATTGTATGGGATTTTGGATATATGACTAGTAATAATGAGCCAAAATAACATTCTTAAATGATCATGTTGAGTAAGTTCTCGTGCTTGCTCTTTATCGCCTAGACGACCTTGTTGGGGGCTTGCCGGGGCTACTATTGCTTGAAAATAGTAGACGTAGCTGCTGAAAGTTGCTGTGTAATTATTGACTTTAATGCACGTTTCAGACATAGAACACAAATCTTTCTATTCCAATTTCCCATTGTCAGGGTCTGTTTTGGGGGCAGATGCTTATGAAACTTTTCAAATGTAGCGCTCTTCTGGTTCCCTCTGTCTTTATACTATATTTTCAACTCATGGATCCTGAAGGGACCAAAGCCATACGAACAACTGACCGAACATACGCACGGTGACTCATTTGACTAAACATATGTGAATTGTTGTAGTTCCTAGATACAGAATATATTTAATGCCGATAATTACAAATGATTAATGTTAGTTACCGATTTTTTTCACCTGATTTTTATAATATGATGGTGCGTTCACATTATCTAATAGATATGAGATCCATTTACTAGCGTCTACCCATAATGAAAATACATGTCAAATTGTGATACTTTGTTTATTCCATTTCTTAGGAACCATTGTTACCTCTTATGGCACTTCGTTCCAGTTACACCATGTATAACATTAACAATGAAGGAGATAAGATAGCTTGTAATGGATAAAGCTGAGAAAGGAGATTGACCCAGCAAGGTCTCCTTCAACAGTATGGCGAAGGACATTGAATTCAGTCGAGTCAACAAAGTGAGCATTAAATTCAGCCAAGTCTACAAAGGGAGCAACCTTATCAAGATAAGTGCGCCTCAGTTTGGATAACATGATGCTCTAGAGCACTGTAGAAGAGAAAAAATAAAATAATATCAAAATTATCGGTTTTGTTTATCGAATTATCATTATGGACAAAGACAATGTGATATTGTTCACATTATTCAATACATATGAGATTTACTCATTTATGTTTATCAGTGTTGATAATCTAATAAACAAAATTAGCAGCTATAATATTTTTCAAAAAAAAATAATAATTTCAATTGAGGAGCTAAGTTAAAAACTCTTTTATTTTAGAATATTAAAGTAAAATTCAAGAATTTCATGGGGGCCAGGGTCCATCCCTAATTAGATTCTGTCTTGCATTTCGTGATGAGGTATGGTGATGGAGGATTGTACAGAACTCATCTCTTCGGATCAGATTTCAATAGTTCCATAGAATTTATCGAAGCCAAGAAGGTAGAATTACATTATCATCATGTCATGTCATGTCATGTGAAGAAAAGAATTTAGAGCCAAATTATACATCTCCCCACTTACAAAACCGCGTCCAAAATTCTATGGTACTATTTATAGTAACATTCTAAAAACATTTTAAAAAACAATGCCATTTGAAAAGTTCAACATTACATAATCGACTTAATTATGTACATTCAGTGGCAGACAAGATTTTTATTGAGGGTAAGGTAAAAAAATTTAAATTTTATAGAGACTAAGGTAAAATTTTTTAAATATTGAGGGGCCACTAAACTATATATATATATATATATATTTGTTAACCAGGTATTTGAGCCAGCTTGTACGTATCTTTATTAATTTCAAAATCTGTGCAGTTCTCTCATCTTATAAAACTGGATAATTATCGGATTAAAGACCCTAAAGGTGGCCCTAAAGAATTAATAACACTTAAGAGGTTTTAATTTTGAAACTTTAAAATGAGCAAACTTTCAACTCTCAAACCTTAACTACCAAGCTGACTCTTAGAGTTCACTACACTATATATTATCATAAATATCCAAAAATCTATATGATGTATGTAGAATTTTGAAAGTTTTGGGAAACAGCCGTGGCCCCGCTGGCCCACCCCTCCGATCATGTGCACATTGTCAAGAAACGTGACTGGCGATGCAAGTTCGGCCTGTGACCTATGGGCCAAACCAATCCAGCTCAAGCCCGACCAGCTTAAGCCTGAACCCTCTGTAGCAGGGTCTAGGCCCTGGTTTCAAAAGCTGGCCCCATGGTACTCCTTTTTAGACCGACCCAACTTGCCAACCGCGAACTTTTTTGAAAAAATCCTAAGATCCGACCCAAAAATTATCAGAACCAGGCAGGTCCAGGCCCAGGCCCGGACAAGGAGGCCCAAATTTACATGGCCATGTGACCTACTATTATATGATACAGGTTTTTGCTGTGTCTTGATATGGCACCAAGACTTTCTATATAGAGCTACAACAAATGTGGATAAGTCGCTTTTTTGGTTGACTCATGCACCCACTCAAGTCCACCGCCTGATTTCTAATTTTTTGTTTTAATTTTTTTTCTTTGCAAGAATTGCTTGTTCTTAGTTGCTTGTATCCTCCTCCATTTGTTTATTTTCTTCTCGATTAATAATCCCTTGCTCCTAGTTTCCCTAACTTGGAAAAAGGCAAAATTCCTCGCTTAATACTTAGGTAAGAACTTGAATTTTCTTGCTCAATGCTGGGGTTCGAGTCTTCATACTTGGTGGAGCTAAATATACTCTTCAGTGTCCAGAGCACGCGGTGAGTCCTATGCTTTTGTCTTGACATAAATGCAATGAGGTCTTTTACAAATGACTGTGTTGTGCTGAAGGATAATACCTCTGACAAATGTATAGGGTAGCCTATTTACTTATCGATTTACTAATAAAAAAAATATAAAGGAAAAGACATGATTAAGTCCTTTGTCTTTGGAATGAATTTCACTCTGTAATTAAAGATCTCTCTCTCTCTCTCTCTTATAAAAATTGTTGCAGCAACGATAGACAACAATGATTCCAATGTCTGACACTCGTAGGTAACATTTGAGAACATTAGCAAGCTTTGACCCGGGGCTTGTTTTGGATATCCTTGATGACTTGTGAAAAAATCCCCTTTTATCCAAATATGGATTTATTTAGTACCGCCATATGTCGACTATGTAATTAAGTATTATATGATTAATCATTCACAATAGCATGTCATACATAAGCAAAAATAAATCAAGTACATGCAAGATAGGACACACAATATTTGTTGTGTAGAAACCCAATTAGGAAAAAACCACAGGACCTAATCCAGCCAATCAAATACTATCAAGAATGAATAAAAAAAAGTAAAATAAACACGCTTGTAGGTGCCAAATCTACACGCTTGTAGGTGTACTCTTTTTTTTATTGATTGGATCCCACGATAGTGTATCTATCCCTCGATGCGATTCTTCAATATTTGATTGAGTGTCAAGCTTCACAACAACTCTAGAATCCTCCAAAAACTGAACTCAAATCCACTATCGTCTTGAACTCTTTCGAGACATCAACTTACGAAGGATGAAGGTTGATTTGCTAAGAATATGGTTGAGAGCCTCTTTTTGGTATGTAGAAACCTTAAACATTTTTCAATGTAGCTATACTCTCATAGAAATCTTCTGAATACAATAGAATTTCTTCAAACAATCTCTCAGAGGATTTTTTTGACTTCTTCGGCTTTTTCTTTGACCTCCCATAGCCACATATATATAATAGAGGCATTGTAGGGTTTGTAAATTTCCAATCTTGTCAAACTCTTTGCCAAAACTGCAATTTTCAATCTAGGAGTTTCTAAGAACTCTTCCTTGTGCGGTTACGTAATTAGGAACCCTAGAAGGGCTTGCCAAACGAAAAGGAAACTCAATTTTCTTCCTTATCCACTGGTTTCCTTATCTGCAGATTTTTTACGACTCGCTCGAGCGAAGTTGATCAAGTCAGACAGACAGATTTGCATACTCTTTATATATTCGATCGAAAGCTATTGAAGTCCATCCAAAAGTATCAAAGTTGTCTGTTTTGCACCAACTGCTAAATCTTCGATCCAAAGCTATCGAAAGGTATCAAACTTGAATACTTCTTGAAGATTTCACCTAATTCTTCAACTCAAGTATCTCTTAGCTAATATTTGTGAATGAAGAACCTTCATAGCTCAATTTCTTGCGTCTTGAATGTTTGTAATAGAAACCTAACATCCCAAATTACAAGAAATATAAAAGATCACGAAATTTTCCAATTACAAAAGTTTACAATCTCCCCTTTTGACAATTTCGTAACAAGACAACCTAGTCTAAAGCATGTTGGGTTACATAAAAATAAAGACATTACAATTAAATCCAAATCACAAGCATCAATCACCTAGGATATGCCTTCCAAGAATCTCAAGCACTTGTATAAAATAAACACGACATAAAACCTTAAGTGCAAGGATATAGGATATAAGGCACAACATGAATTCTCCCCCTTTTGGAGCAAATTGACAAAGATAGCATCAATAAGAGGAGAAACAACAATCCAACACATGATTATCCAAAGAAATATCCAAAAGCACAAAATACTGTAAGATATGCATCTAGAAAGCAAAAAATAATCATCCACAAGATCAACCACTAGCCAAAAGCATAAGCATATCAAAATAAGTTTAGGGAAGAAAACAAAACAAATATCTAAACAGCAACATGACCACCAATAAGGGTTAGAGAAGCCTAGAAACATGCTTCGCTGGAGCAAAAGGTATCGAAGTCTATCTAAACACTCTCGATCCTTTTTGCTCAAGCAAAGTCTATCCAAAAGTCCAGAAAAGGTTAGTTTTAAAAAAAATGTTAAACTAGTGAAATTTCAAACCTTAAAAGTCTTTAATAGACATGATCAGTCAAAGCTGAGCAAATATAGTCTCATGAATATCAAGACACGACTCAGCGTGAAAAGATCAACATCAAATATGCATAATACCACATAAAAATTAGCACAATTGGTCATGAGATGATTAGGAGCATATCAATGTCATGTAGTGGTGTATGCGTAAACTTCATAGAAACCAATGAGAATCTAGATCCTAGGTTTGATTTAGAATGAAGTAGCATGTATAAATAGATTGTAGATCAACACAACTACAGGTCAAACCTATCTCATCCTACACTCTAAATTCAAGTGCTCTCCCTCAATCTTTGTAATGAAAGTCCAACCCTATCTCTCCAAGAATGGTAACATTAAGACATTAATATATGGTGGCTTTCACACACATATAAGCAGGTAGCCTTCTCCTCTTGTCACATAACAATAGTAACTGCACTCACACTCATTGGTAGCTTTTTCCATAGAAAACAAGAGTGATGAGTGAGAGAATCAACAAAAGGTCTATCTAGGCATAAGATAATCCATAATTATTCAACAATGGCATTAACAAGCTGAAAAGATCATAAAAGCGGATTCCAAATTCTAAGAGGTGTCAAGAAGTGTGCTTTTACACGAACATGCGTCATTAATATGATAGAGATCACCAAAATGATTGACTCAGTATTGTACAAGTAATCATGACAAGATTTAATCTGCATGCACATCAATCTACTTATAAGAGAATATTTGAAACAATGATTGTGCACATATAAAACAAAACAAAATAGACTATTTTTCATGACATGCTCGAGCAAACTTGTTCGAAGTCAATCAAAAGGTATTAAAGTCGATCCAAAAGTATCGAAGTTGTCTGTTTTGCACCAGCTGCTGAATTTTTCATCCAAAAGCTATCGAAAGGTATCAAACTTGAAAACTTCTTGAAGATTTCACCTAATTCTTCAACTCAAGCATCTTTTAGCTAATGTTTGTGAATGAAGAACCTTCAGAACTCAATTCCTTGTGTCTTGAATGTTTGTAATAGACATCTAACATCCCAAATTAGAAGAAATATAAAAGATTACGAAATTCACCAATTACAAAAGTTTACAACTTGTTTATGAGTTTACTTAAAAGGAATTAGAGTTTATCCTATAGACCTTTATGAAATTGTTTATCAACATGCCCTCCATGTCATTTCAAAATTAATGCTATATAGTGAAATATATATCTCTTTGTTCACATTACTACGATATGCCCTTGTTGCTAGTTCTTTAAAGTTTTGACAAATAAATTATTCCCATTTCTGTATTGCTAACGTCTAACGTGGATTTTGGAGCTTCATACAAGTCTTCTAGTTTGCAGTTTCATTGATACACAACTTTTATTCCAAATATTTATGAATTGGCAGTGTCGAAAGAAAGCAGTGGCAATTTTCAGGGAGGAAGAACCAAGATGAAGCCAAGAATAGCTATGATCTAATGGATGGCCTGATGCTGGAGGAGAACATGCCTATCAACCATAACAAGAATGACGAGTTTGTCGCAGGTGATGATGTTTCCAAAATGGAATATACAAACAAGGTATGTACTCAATCAACTCTCTCCCTCTCTCTCTCTCTTCGATGGTTGTATTAACTGTTTTTCATCTCAATCCAACCAGCCAAAAACAAATTGTCTTTGCACACTACTAGAAAACAGGGCTTTTGCCTCAAAGTATTAGTGACGGCATACAATCTCGTCGCAAAAGATGGTTTTTTGCGACGGCCTAGCCTTGACGCAAATACTTGGACGCAAACATTATGTAATGGAGACGGTATAGGTAGTTGTTGCAAATAGTAGTTGCAAAAGCCTATTATTTACGGTACAAGGAGGAGTTTTTGCGACGGTACGTAGCCGTCTCCAATGCTTAGAAGCAATAAGGTGTTTTTGCCACGGGAAAAGTTGATGTCGCCAATACCATTTAGCAAATGAACTTAGTTTTCATAAAACCAAAACGACGTCGTTTTGACTAGGCGCGAATTGCCCCCCTTTTTCCTAGTAGCCCTAATTGTTTTTAACATTTCAGCAGCTCCTCTCTCTCTCTCTCTCTGGGCTATATGCTTATTTCCCTCTTCTCTCTCTCTCTGTGGCGATTCGCTTGATGATTTCCCTCTCTCTCTCTCCCTCTCTCTTGATCGCCATCCACTTTCCGGTGCCATCTTCAATCACCGCAAAGTTGCCATTGCTGCCATTGTTATCAGTAAGTTCTCTCTCTCTCTCTCTCTCTCTCTCTCACACACACACAATCACACACACACACACACACACACACTCATAGTCTCCCTTCCCTGTCATTCGATTGTAGGTAATTGAAGGACCAAATATGTCTAGGCCACCGCAGACCAACCATCACCAACTCCGGGAACACTCAAACCATCACAACAGGTTAGGCGAAAACCTTCTATCTCTATCATTTTGCAGAAATTCTGTAGATGGGGAAAAACATGGAAACTATAATTCTATAAAAACATCTTTGTTGTGTTATTTTTCTCTCTGTTTTTTTTTTCATGCTAAATTCTCAGATCTCAGGTTTAAGGATCTTTGTGGCTGTCTTGGTTGTGTTTTTTTTTTAGGGCTTTTGTATTTTTGGTCAAATGATCCATGAGAAATTAAAGAGAAAACTTGTTGATCAGAAAATGTTTGGTTCGCTCGTTATGCATGAGAAAATTTTCTTTTGCCGGCCGGCTGAGGTCAATAGCCCTACGCATTCCAATAAAAAAATTAAAATAAAATGTTGATTTGGGGTTTTTACTTAGTTGTTAGAAATTTGTACATCTTATGATTGATATTGTGTGTAGTGATTTGAGAATGATTATAATATAATATCCTCGATGTTGTGCTCATTTTGCCATTGCTACTAATCTGTCACTTTCTTCGTTGTATAAAGTATATTTGCTTTCTTTGATGGTATGAACTATGATGTTATGAGTTTACTAGTCTGAAAATTTAGTTTCTAAATAACCTTTTGCTGGAAATTTGAAGTGTAAAATGAATAAATCACACCATCACTTTAATTATAGATAGGGTATATTTATCTAGCTAATGCCTTGACTCAAGAATTTTAGTACACTTCCAAGTGTGAAGGGCACAAAATAAAATGGGCAATAATTCTGAATTATAACACTTTGCTATTGATTCCATGCCTTGTCTAGTTTATATTATGTGAAAGTAGTATCCTAGTGCAGGCTATTTTTTGTTTGGCCAGTAAAATTTTAAATCATAATAGTGAATTATATTTCCCTTCGTATGAAATGAACTTAACCTTTGTGTGAAAGAAGGGGTGGGCAAGAGTGTTTGAAGTTAAATGAACTCGTTGTTGGAGTGCCAGTATTGGCACTTTTTTGTTTATCATTCAGTACAACGTTATTGAATATATATATACATGCAGCTATAATCAGCTATAAGCTACAATCATTACTGCCATGGCATCTTAGAGTAATTAATGTCACCTTTTGACTTAATTTTTCAAAGGCAAAACTAAAAAAAAAAAAGCAACAGTAGGAATCATGATCTCTTAATCTAAGAAATGTGCAAAATTTGGGGGTATAAGAAAACATGCCAAGGATCAAAACCCATGCTAAGGCCTAAGTCAGATTTAGGCTAAATTATATCATTCAAGTCTTCAATTTTTCAATTTTTCTGTTGTTCGAGACAAGTTGTTCAATTTTTCGAGACAAGTTGTTCCATGATATTTTAGGTGATGATGCACATGGGTATTGTCGGACCTACAAGGGGGCACACCTAGGAATGCAGTGTACCCACAAGATCCTAGACCATCCCAGCCTTACCAGCGCGAGACGATTGTTGAGATGCAAATGAGGATTGAGCAGTCTGTGAGGGAGCAGGACAAGATGTGAGCAGAGATGTCGCAACTGAGGGCTCGACTCGCATTTTTAGAATCCCATGCGGGGAGGAGTACTTCAGAGGGCATCCGACAAGTTGTGAATTTTTCTTTATTTTCACATATATTTTCACATATCTATGTTCAGGTTTAATCCTAATACTTTATTTTGTAGGTTCCGGATGCATCTAATGGCCATCATGCATTCAGAGAGTTTGTTGTTGAGGACACTGCACCGTCTCGCCCCAATTCTACACCATCATCACCTTCTCCACTACCTGCTGATAAGGTAATAAGTACTACTCATTGGCATACTTGTACACAATCACTCACATGGTTAAGGTTAAGGGTGAGCCTAATGAAAACCCAAATATGTTGCATTTGTATGATATTTCGTTAGTGGTAGAATCTAAATAGCAACTTAGAATAACTGTGAAGGCTTAGTGCAGTTCCTACAACTAGCATCTTCCACATTTTGAATTTGGGTAAAAATACAATAACTATGAAGGCTTAGTGCAGTCCAGTGCAGAGTAGAGACAAGATGAAATATTCATTAGTTGTTTTGCGCTTGGCAATCTACTTTAATTACTTCTAAAAATTCAAGAAACCAAGTCCCCCCCTTCCCTTTTCTCTGGCCATATGGGACTGGAGATGTGGAGAATTATGTTTTTCATGATTTAGTCCCTGTTGTGAGTAGCAACAATTCTTTTAAAATCAGTTTGCCGCCGAAGTTCTTTGAGTAATTTTATTTGAGCAACAATTCTGTTCATGCTGATCAAATGGAGCAACCATTTGGTAAAGATTTGTATGGGACTTGGATAGTATCCTCTTCCTCAGGTCCCTGCAGTTTATCTCTGTAAATTTTGAGAAGAATAAGAACAAACACAATGGGATTAACTGAAAACTCCATCAAGGATCAGAGCATGTTAGTGTTCAAATTAGAATTGAGCTTGTTTTATGTAAAATTGTTATCTTTAGAGGGTGGTGTTGTTCTATGTAAAATTGTTAAATATGATTGTCCTTCATCATTTTGGTTTTTCTCTCCCTTTTCTTAAATCTCTTTTCGCTGATGCTGGGCATAACTAGATACACATTCTAAGGTGTTGGTTGTCATTTCCTCAAAATGATGATCTGTTCATCACATTAACGGGAGTGGATGATTCCTTGTGCCTCCCTTCTTTCTTAGAAGTTGGTTTTTCCCTTCAAAATTTTTCCCATCCACCCTCCCTCCCCCCCCAAAACAAAAAAAATGATGGATTTTGCATAAGCTTTTGTAATTTCCTGTTATTCTTCTTGTATTATTTACTAGGATTTAAGCAGGGGAATTGCCAAAATTCATTTTTTAGTAAGTTTTTCACTATTTTTTTGTCTATTCAGTTATTAAATAAATATCTTTTCTTTCAATTCCTTATTTTTTTCCTCTTGTTATTCCTTCTTTCATTCATGGGTAAATTTCCTTTTGCCCCATTGTGGTTAGGCTTGGCTCACATTCTTAGAATCCCATGGGGGGAGGAGTACTTCAGAGGGCATTCGACAGGTTGTGAATTTTTGTTTTTTGTTTTTGTTTATTTTGACATAGAAGCAATAACCTGTTTTCTATGTTTGAGATATGTGATTTCTATATATAGAAGCAATAAACTATTTTCTATAGAAGCAATAACCTATTTTCGTGCCCTTTATAGAAGCAATTTCTGCAAGTCTATGTCCTCTATAGAAGCAATTTTTGTAGCTACAAATCCCAAATAGAGACCTGCAGAAATAGCTTCTAAGTAGCGAAGAAGTGGTTATGTGATCCCAATAGAAGCAATAACTTGTTTTCACATAGACCTGCAGATTGTGTACATCTATGTTTGGGTTTAATCCTAATTTTTTATTTTGCAGGTTCCAGATGCATCTAGTGGCCACTGTGCATTCCAAGAGTCCGTTTGTGAGGACACTGCACCGTCTCGCCCCAATTGTACACCATCATCACCTTCTCCACTACCTACTGATTAGGTATGAAGTACTACTCATTGACATATATGTACACAATCACACACGTGGTTGAGTTTAAGGACGAGCCTACTAAAAACCCTTAGTGGTGTCAGGAGGTTGAGGTTGAGCCTACTGAAAACCCGGATATGTTGTATTTGTATGGTATTTTGTTACTGCTTGAGGTTACAGGTGACTCTACAATGGAGTTAATTTGGGGGGATGGGATGGTATTGAATTTAGGAACACCTGTGCAACACTTTCTAAGATATAGGCAAGGGTCATCTCTATACCAGCCATGCCATATCAGTACTACCCTTCAGCTCATAAGACTTTTATCATCTTGAATTTCTCATTTAAAATTGTTAAAGTTTGTCGAATGCACTATCCAAGAATTTTGTTAAGTGTTATAATCTTGCACCAAGCTTTTTAGATTTGGTGGCATGAGATATATGTATAGAAAAAAAAATATCTACTATGGCTACCATGAATTGAAAATTAGGCTGATTCCCATCTCTATTGAAAAGAATCCAAGAATCTTACCCTGAATATTAGGCTTGACCTTGCTCTTGGCTACCATGAATTGAAAATTAGAAGTGTGAAACTAAATATTTGAAAGTGTGAAACTTACAGTTATGATAAAATGTTTACAATATTTCAAAGATGCAATGGAAAAGAACTAGAGTACCACTGAAGGAGAAAAGATAGTAGCAGAAGATAGAAAAAAATGAAGGGAAGGAAACTAATATGGTTGTAGAAAGCAATGAGAAAGAAATGTGACATATTCATACATCCATATGTGTGTGTGTGTGTGTGTGTGTGTATAATTGCCATGCCAATTCCATACCTTGGCCTATAATGGGCTAGACTGGATGGACCGACCACCATATGCCTTTGATCCGCATCCACGATTTGAAAACAAATGGGTTTACCAAATCTGATTTTACTGGCCCAGAATCAGAACTTGAAACTCACTCACTCCCCGAACTCCCTATAGGTGTAGATATATATATTGTTCCTTGTAATTTCTGGAGCAAAAAAAGATTCGAAATACTTTCAGTTTAAATGGAAGTCATTATTTCAGAAAATGAGAACTGCTGCAATTAGAAAGGGTGCTTAATTTCATGCATCCTTTGAGCCCCAATGGGCTGATGCTGGCTGGAACTTGGACATGTGGGTACAGAGTCATTTTAACCACCACCCCAGAGCCAAAATGTCCCCAGATCTTTACTCCATGGTTCAACCAGCTTATTTTTTGCGTCGGCAGAGGCCCATCTCTATTGTGCTGCTTGCAACTGAAAATAAAATGAAACTGTTGCTCCTTCATGCATTCCTCTTTTTATCTATTGTTCTTCTCTTTTTGGAAGAAGAGATGATATTATTGTAGAAAAAGACCTTTTAAAAATTATAATTTTATAACTGTGCTTGTAGGACACTGTAAAAGTATACTTGCTTAGTGTTGATGTTCCGAAATAAGAGCTTGCTGAGGGACTTCTTATTAGTATGGATCTTTTGTCAAAAGTGAATGTAGAATCATTGGGTCCTAATTTTTTAAAAAGTATTCATCGAATTGGCGAAAAAGCCTAGAGCCCTTTAGGAAAAACCTCGTCATGACATTATAATTGTGGGGGAATCAATTGGTCGATGTATTGCCTGGCAGTCTTGTGATGTATACCATCATATTTTTTTTGTTGGTTGCTATAATTGAATGTATATATATTCTATGATTTATTATATCATATATCCTTAACATGGGATTTTTCTTCAGGTTATATTGAGAGAGGAGTGATGATGGACGGCCACGTTATGATGGTTATCTACCTTATGATGGATATCTAGCTACTTCAGTTTTGTAAAGTGCTTTTGTCTATGTAATGCTACGAATGGGTATTACTTTAATTTTGTAAAATCCTATTTCACAAATTTATGTTTATGAAGATTTTATTTACTTTAATTTTGTATGGAGAGTTATGGGTAACTATTTTAATTTTGTGAATGGAGATTGTGATATAATTTGGAAAGATTATATTTTCACATGGATGTGGATGAATATAGATGGATATTTTTTTATTACGGGGAAATTATTGAAAAAATTAAGTTATGTGCAATGCTTACATGACAAATTAGTGAATTATTAGCAACAGTTATTTGAGAGCGTTGCAATAAGCATGTATTGAAAAAGGTGAACTTTTAGCGACGGCTGCGATCCGTTGGTAAAGAGTATCTAATTACAAATGCCCTTGCCATTGACTACTAATAGCGACAGTTGC
This sequence comes from Euryodendron excelsum, assembly GCA_033060915.1. Lineage (NCBI taxonomy): Eukaryota > Viridiplantae > Streptophyta > Magnoliopsida > Ericales > Pentaphylacaceae > Euryodendron > Euryodendron excelsum. The sequence goes on along the minus strand of CM065394.1, from coordinate 26,721,187 downwards.
ACACCGTCGCTAAAGCCTATCTTCGTGTTCCATCTTTTTTGCGACGGCCAAAACTGTCGCTAAAGAAAATGCATTACCGTCGCTGTTGTTGATTTGCCGTCGTTAATACTTTTAACGACCCCACTTTTAACTACCCCTCACAAGCCGTCGCTGTGCTGTCGCTAATATCTTTTGCAACGGCTTTGTCAACATTAGCAACGGCTCCGCCCCATCGCTAAAGACCTGTTTTCTAGTAGTGGCACCCAATTTTCTTCAATGCAGGTGGCGGAAGAAACAATAAGACTAGCTAATGTTGTAGCAATTGTTTTCCAATAGCCACCAAAGATGTCAAGCACAAAGGTACAAAACCACATCTGGTTTTCAGCAATGGCTCAAATCACATTGATAATAGCTGCAAAGTTCCATGGCTAGGGCCTTTACTGGGAGTAATTATCTAGGGTGATCATCACAACATGTCATCAAACTTACGAGTAACACTGTGAAATTTTTTTCATAGTGAGAATTTTAAATTTGAAAACCCAACCATATAGTTACGATAATGATTATAATTTCTTAAAAATATTCTCTCTCTAAAACAAATTACACATGGCATCAAATGAATGAACCGTTAAACTTTGCATAAACACGAACAATGACGAACCAAAGGGGGCGGGTTGGGACCACGACCCCCCCTAACTTTTGAATTTTTTTTTAGATTCCATGTATTTTTGAATAATTATGATCCAATAGGTAAGTTGGCCCCCTGCCCCTATCTTTGGAAAATTTTTCTAACGTCCCAATTATTTTTCAATATTTATAAGAGAAAAGGTAAGTTGGCCCCCAAAACTTAAGTACTTTTACCTTTGCTCTCCCCAAATCCAAATGATTCTTTCTTGTTCTTTTCAAATTTTGTTCTTACATTTTACTCATTCTATCAATTTGCATTTGGTCATATAACTTTTCATAATTTGAATGTCTCTTGATTTTAGATTTATTTATTTTTTCTTTATTCATCTATCTCTGCATACTTACATATTTCCATTAGTATTTATTCCAATAACTATTATTATTTTCTATTTGATTTTGGCCTTTTTTTTTATGCATATGAAAGTAATATTGAACCTAAGCCCTCTCTTTTTGAAAAAAAATATTATTATATTGGTATATAAGCCTTTTATGTCATAACAGTTATTTTCTATTTCATATATGATTAATGAGAATTATGGTCGTATTAAATATTTTTAATGTAAAAAATTACTTTTTGATAAAATGTGATAAGTAAGATGACTCTAGAAGAAAAAATTTAATGAAAATATAGTGTTTTTATTTGTAGATACTACATTAGTTATGATTTTGACTTTTCTTATACATAGATCTCTTACTATAAAACTTAAATTTAAGTGACATTAGTTAATAGTTACGATAATAGTATCATTAAAAAAAAAAATTCTCCTTTGGCCCCCTTTTATGGAATTTTTAGGTCCGCCACTGAGCACGATGACATACTTGTGTAGAATAAGTACGATGATACGGTATGATAGTTACTTTAAATAATTTTCCCTTTTTTTGGGGCATACCTGTTCTCTTCGTTGTACGGTTTGGATTGGACTAAAACCATCATTTCCCATTGAGCTGCGTAAGAAAGAAAAAGGATTGCTTGTTATAAAGCTAGTTAATGCCAAAATATTGGATACATAGATAGTCATATAGAAACAGGCTTTACATATTCGCCAAATACGATTTTAGGTACGGCTCTGCATTGTTTCTGATCCAATTTGAGTTGCTTTGCAGGCTATACAATACGAAAAAATTGGGAAGTCATGGTGTGGGTTAGATGCCTTCACACTGATCCGGAAAATTATGCTAATGTTATGTCTATATTCTACTTCCTCATCAGGAGTCAGCAAAGCCTGGAACGTGTCAAGTGTTTGGTGGAGGATCAAGAATCCACGCCGAAAACATGCCTCTCAGCTATAACAAGAATGGCGAGTTCATCACAGGTGACAGGTCATGATGTTTCCAAAATGTAAAACACAAACAAGATATGCACTCATTCACCTCTCTCTCTCTACCCCGATGGTTGTATTAGCTGTTTTTCATCTCAATCCAACCAGCCAAAAGCAAATTACCTTTGCATCCTTTTTCTTGGATGCAGGTGGTTGCAGAAACAGTAAGACTGGCTAATGTTGCAGCAGTTGTTTTCCCAACAGCTACCAAGGATGTCAAGTACAAGGTACAAAATCACATCCTGTTTTGAGCAAGGACTCAAACCACATTGACAATAGCTGCAAAGTTTCATAGCTAGGGCCTTTAGTGGGAGTAAATATCTAGGGTGACGTCACACCTTTGTGAAAATTTTCTCATGGCAATCATTTTAAATTTAAAAATTCAATCATATAGCTACAATCTAAGAAGTATAAATACTCTATTTAGGATGTTGTATTCGTATTTGATTGACACGTGTCAGACACACATACTCATTGAATATGTCAATATATGTATCAGACACGTCAATTGAATTGTTTTAAATTTTTATTTATTTATTTTTTAATGGACACTTAGGAACAATTATTGGATACACCTAAAACATGTATTAGACACATTTAGGACACTTTTTGATGACATGTGAATGATATATTTATATACAATACACACAAAAATGTATAAAATAAATTTTTTTGCCATATCCCTATCCTATTCGTGTCCTCACTTTTTGAAAATTGCCGTGTCTTGCGTCCATGTCTATATCTGTGCTTCTTAGGCTACGATGATAGTTATAATTTCTCAAAAAATGTTCTCTCTCTAAAAAAATATTAAACATCTATTACATAAATAAATCGTCACACCATGCATAAGTACGATGACGTGATGTGTGACAGTTACTTTATGTGAGCACAATGACATGGTGTGATAGCCACTACGTATAATTTCTCATTTAGTGGAGCATTCCTATTTTCTTGGTTGTATGGTTTGGATTGGACTAAAGCCACCATTTTCCCATTGAGATGCATAAGAAAGGAAAAGGGCTGCTTGTTATAAAGCTAGTGAATGCTAAAATATTAGATGTATGGATAGTCATAAAGAAACATGCTTTATATATTCGCCAAATACGATTTTAGGTACAGCTTTGCATTGTTTATGATCCCATTCGAGTTGTTTTGCAGGTTATACAATACCTAAAAATTGGAAAGTCATGATGTGGGTTAGATACCTTTACACTGATCCGGAAACTTTCCAGGATCCACTGTGCTTTAACCGAGAAAGATGGAATTTGAGACACTTACAGTACTTTCTTCAACAAAAATTATCTCTTAATCTAATGTATTCTACTTCCCCGTCATGAACTAGCAAAGCCTGGCACATATAGTGTTTGGCTGGGGATCAACAATCTGAGCTGAAAACATGCTTTGCTCGTTTACAACTTGCCATTTTTCTTCACCATTTGGTTGTAGGATATAAGTAAGAAACCAACCCTCGTATTTAACTATGTTTAATACATGCAGTATAAACGTGAGAGAGGAGTATTTCATATAACTTGGAATCTCAGGTGGGAACTGGTGAATCCCAATGCAGAAATCAGTTTTCTTTCACATCCAAAGCCAGTTGATGCAGTGAAGTAACTCCGTTAATGTTCTAGCAGTATTAAACTTTTGTTAGTATGGAACTACACTTAATGTGGATGAAAATTGTATTCATATGAAACGTACAGCAAAGATTTGATGTCATATAACAAGAAGAGTTGCAATTGTTCTGTACCTTCAGAAATTGGATAAGGCCAGTTACTATCAATAACTTACCTCCTTTGACCAGCTGTAATGTATAAAGTTTATATGATTCGTCTGAATGGTAACTCGGTATAAATTCAAGAGAGGAGTCGATCGAAGATAAAAAAAAATAAAAATAAAAATAAAAAACTTAAAGAGTTCGAACTTCCTATAAATAATTATTGTTATTATTATTTTTTAAATTGACTACAGGAGAAAGTAGCTGATTCAATACACATGGGTTGTAGGCTAGCTAAATGATACCTAATGACTCTTTACACCTTTTTCATTTTTAATTTTTATGTACTCAAATCACCCAATTATCTAGCTAACTTAAATAATAAGAAATAAATAAGAAGTTACATTATGAATTAGCTGTACTTTTGATTCATAATCAAAAGTGAACCTATGAGATCCAACTATAACTAATCAATTAGACAGTTTTTTTCTTCTTGTGGGGTAAAAAGAAAACTGAAAAGATACTGGACCCCCACTACCAAAGGCGAGGATATTCATTGCAGGTCCTTAGATAGACAATGACAAGGCCTGGTGTATCTTTACGCTATTGATCGGAGATATATTTATTTATTAATGGATTTTATTGTGAGTAAATTACACTGACCACCTGAGGTTTTACTAAATTCAAGAGACTGACCTCTCTCTTTCGGACAATTACACTTCACTATCTTACTTTTAAACTTTGTAACACTTCACCACCTTGCTTTTTAAATTTTGTAACAGATTTTTCCTTCCCATTAAGCGAACGTTAATCAACTGATGGATGTTGGCTATGTCAAACAATACTTTTTTTTAATTGCCTAATACACCCTTGATAATATCATTAATAATAACAAATCAGTTACCCAGAAGAATTAATCTATTTTTCTCTCCTATACACAAAGTAAGCAAAACAACAATCTTTAAACACAGCCAATCGTATAATGCCATGTCATCATAGCCTTCCCTCCCCAGGAACTAGACCCAGATCCAACCTCATCTTCTTCCCCCCGACTGCCTGCCTCCGGTAACTTGCCAGACCCACCTTCCCATCACACCCATCTTCTCCTCCTCCTCCCTCCCCACTGCCCACCTTCCCTAAACCCCAATCCCCAAATCTAGTTCACAAATCTTAAAATTGTATATACACTCTATATACATCGCAAATCTTGAAATTATATATACACACATATGAACATCACAAACCCAAAGATTATACACAAACAAGACCAAAACCAAACCGATGCAGAGAACACAAAAAACAGACCTATCTCCAGCCCCCGTTTTTATTTCGATTGAAAGAAAAAATGAAATTCGGCACTGCCTTTTCTCTACAAAAAATTCCAGACCCATCTCCAGCTTACCTTTCTCTCTATTCGATCACCAACGAAACTCCAATCCCCGAAACCCCAATCATTAGGACACCTCACACAACCGCTATGGTGCACGACCCACCAAGCACCACGATCGCACAACCCAATGGCCACCGCCATCGCACGATCATCCCACCTCCATTACCTTACCCAACATCGCCACCGCATAACCCAACCACCACGACCATCGCACGATTTTGTTCATCAAAAACCCCTTTCTCTTGATTTGTATACTGTTTCTATAATTTTTTGTGGTTTGATCTCTGTATTTAGTAATTAGGGTTCGGTTTCATTGATTTAGGTTTGGGATTTTGTCTAGCAGTGTAGAGAGAGAGAGAGAGAGAGAGAGAGAGAGAGAGGTAGGGTTTATAGTTGGAGCTTCGGCGATGGAGGTGGGAATTTTCTGCGAGGGTGATGGGTAAGGTAATGGAGGTGGGGATGATGTGAGCCATGGATGTGGGTATTTACTGCAAGGGTGATGGGGATGGTGATGAAGGTGGGATTGCGAGCCATACGGGTTGGGATTGCCGAACGGAAAAGAAATAGATTGAGCAAGAGAGGAATGAGGGCGGCCAAATAGGGAAGGGGTGATGAGGGTGGTAGGGGTGTGGACGCGGAGGGAGGAGGTAATCTGCGTGGTAGCCGGAGAGGTAATCTGCGTGATAGGGTGGTTGGCAGGGGAGGTGGTGGCCGGTGAGGGCGAGTGATCTTGTTTTTGGTGGAGAGAGTTCTAGAGTTTGTTTTTGTTTTTTAAAACCAAAAATTGAATTTCTTCTTAAAATCATCTTTAAACAAAAAGGGTAAAAATGTTATTTAACCATTTCAGTTACGGTCATTTTCAAACAAACCAGTGTAATTTTCAAAATGAGAGGGGTAGTCTCTTAAATTTTGTTAAACCTCAGGGTGGTCAATATAATTTATCCTTTCATTATTTGGATGCAATTAGGTAAAATGATTTTAATGAAATTTATTTTATATTTTCAAGTTTCGGCTAAAAGCCTCCCCATAATGGCAACTCCTCTCGTAAGCTCATCTATTTATACTATTATAAAGTAAATTCATTTAGTGAAACATTTATTTTGGTTAATTTTATTTTTTTTAGGACAAAGATGATTCATTGTAGAAAATTTGCTTAGTTTATTTTCAGTACGTGCAAGGATAATTATGTAAAACATATAATTAAACCACTTCTTCAGATTTTATAACACTCCATTACTAAGTTAGTGGTAGAGAGAGTAATCAGGATGTAGTGCAACATATGCACATAGTGTATGTCACTCTTCTAGTTTCTAATATATTGACTCCAAAATTTTCGGCTTGGACAAATATGAATCAAATTATGTTTTAATTGATTTTAGTTCAAAATTTAAAATGAAATTTAATGAAGAGATATTTAAATATGGGAGTTTGTTAAGCCAAAAAAAAGACTAGAAACTTAATAAATTTTTAGAACTAAATGAGCATAAATAAGTGCATATCATTATTAATAAATTTAGTGTATGAGATCTATTGCTTTTTCTTTTAAAGTTTTTCAAGAACTACTTGAATCTTTGTGGCTTCTTTTGCATCATTTTTATTAGAGGTGCTTGGCCAAAAAAATATCAACTCAACTAAGAGAGAGGTCTTTGTTAAGGTACGAGTGAGTGTTAATAGTTGAGACGTTTGTAACCTTCTCATCAGGTTTAAGATTCAAACTCTAACAACCACACCTTTCCTATCCTCTCCTAACTAATGGAAAAACAAAAAAGAGGGAGACGTCTTTATGTGCTCAACTTATCCATTTGATAAGAGTCATAAATTCAATGAAGCTATAAGTTAACAAGTCTATTTTGTCAATTGGTGTATATTTTTGTTTTCCTCATCTCCTAACATTATTCTTATATCGTACAATGTCACTCTTTCTAATTATTGTAGTTATTGGTTTTCGTTGAGCATTACTAAATAATCTTAATAGATTTTTTTCTCCTTTTATCTTTAATAGATGTGACTTCTACGTTATCACAAATTTGTTCGCTCTTAATAATATATCTTGCTTAATCTTGTTTCACATCTTCCTCAACATTCTTGCCTTAATTATACACGTTTTGTAAACATATTTCTTGATTGCACAACTGCTTATATTATAAGAAAATGGTCGGTTTTATATCCATCTTGTGAAATTTTTTTTCTAATATCACGGGTATGCATCATTTACACAAGACACCTGAAGTTCTCATCAACTTTGTCCATCTTACATTAATTCTATTGAGTCAATCATCATAAATTTTATTGGCTCTAGGTGTCGAAATTGTTCATTTTTGGTATTCTGTTGGTAACATTTTACACTTTTTTTTTTTGTTTGTTGACATTGGAGGTTAAAGCCTTGAAAAAGGAAGAATCAAGCTTGACCAGGATGGAGAGCATGGTGGTAGAGCCGCCCGACCAATAGGATACCCTACTCTCTCAACCTTTAATATTAATTATTTTCTTGTTCATATTTTGACTTTTACTAAAATTGCATTATATGCAAATTTAGGCTTACTTTATTTTAAACTCTCCTGATTTTAGAATCTCTCAAAACTTCTAATTTAATATTTACCCTAAATTTGTTTTATCTGTTAAAACAATATCATGAACAAATAATATATACCTTTGTTATCTTATCTTATATTTAAAACATAATTGATTGCCATGTTATCTTATATACCTTTGTTATCTTATCTTATATTTAAAGCAAATAATATATACCTTTGTTATCTTGATTGATTGCCATGTCAGGTGTGAGAGTACACACACCTCGTTGTATGTTAGCCCGTCCGCAACTTTGAAATCTCTTTGGTGCAACAGACTTGGGCAGTGGAGCTTCGTCTTTTTCGAGCAAGATAGCCCAAAAACTTGGTACTTTCTCAGCGTAAACAAAACTTATACTCTCTATTCAGAAGTCGACATCTAGCTACTTCATCCAAAGACTCCAAAATGGTTGTATGTGTCATCTCAATGTCAGCGAGTGTCAATTCTTTTATTAGTGGGAGAGAGTGTCGCAACAACTCCGTATTTTGAATTTCACTGGACAACGGCTGTTTCTTTCTGCACAACTTTCTATATTTTCAAAGGGTCCTTTGCTAAAACTCAGCTCATAAAAAGACCCCTCTCTCTCTCTCTCTCTCTCTCTCTCTCTCTCTTCGTGCTTTAACTAATTATTAGAAATTCCAAAATGAACCCCACCATTATATCATCACAATTACAAACTTGCAATACAATTTTTGCAACACTCTCTCTCTTGCTGTGTGCAGTGTTCAGTGACTGGAGAGTAAAGTTTTCTCAGTGAAACCTAACCAGAGAGAGCCCATTTGGATCAAAGAAGGGAAATGAGTATGTTGGTTTGGGTCTTCTCAGCAGTTTTGGCAGCAACGTTTCTGAGCTCTCTCTCTCTAGCTCTCACTCAAGATGGTATCAGATTTCCCATTTCATTTCATCCCACTTTTTGAGTTTTGAATTTTCTGCTTTTTTGTTGTTATGCATCAATCTTTGTGTTCGTGTTGTTTTTAGGCATTGCGTTGTTGGAATTCAAAAGCACATTGAATGATACTAAGAACTTTCTCAGTAACTGGAAAGATTCTGATGAATCTCCATGCAAGTGGAGTGGTGTTATTTGCAATCCCCATGACCAACGAGTTCAGTCTATGTAAGAATGTCACAACCCTTTTCTTATTTATTCACTCCTTTTTTTTTTTTGTTTTTCCCTCTCTCTATTTTTTGGCTCCTTATTTCTGAGCTTAACTCTATGTCTTGATTTGGGTTCTGAAGAAACTTACCTTTCATGCAACTTGGAGGGATTATTTCTCCAAGCATTGGCAAACTCAGTGGATTGCAGAGACTGTAAGTGAAGTACCCCTTCTTTGTTGTCCCCATTTTTAGAAGTAACCTAAAACAAGTTCTGGTGTGATTGTGCCATTTTGTTTTTTCCCAATCACAGGGCACTTCATCAGAACAGCTTACATGGTGTTATTCCTAATGAAATCACCAATTGTACCGAACTCAGAGCCCTGTAAGTGAAAATGAATTTGTCTCTCCCCTGATTGATTGAATATATTCCATGTTTGCCCCTTTTGTATTACTTGTATATGTAGATACAAATAAGTCATATGCATTTCATTACTGTGTATAGATACTTGAGGGCTAATTATCTCCAAGGAGGCATACCATCAGATATTGGGAATCTTTCTTTACTCACCATACTGTAAGATATTCCTTTAGGCAAAAAAAATCTCCAATTGTTAACAGCAAATGATATCATGAACCTTGGGAGTTCTTATTTTAATGGAAATTCAATGCAGGGATTTATCAAGCAATTCACTTAAGGGTGCCATACCTTCATCTCTTGGCCGTCTAACACGCCTTCGCTCTCTGTAAGTTTGCTTCTTGTTGCACTTTGGCTTTTTTTCATTTTATGCCAATAGGTAAAGTAACTCATTGTGCTTTTAATACAATGATGTAATGTAATTTATTTCAGGAATTTATCTACAAACTTCTTTTCTGGTGAAATCCCAGATGTTGGAGTACTTAGCACTTTTGAAAACAAGTCGTAAGTTCCCTTGTCATCAATTCAACTATGCCTATATGGTGTTAATTCTCTCTTTGGTGTACTTGCAATTTGGGCTGCTACTTATAGAAAACAAAGATGTGTTTTGTAGATTTCTAATTTTTGTACCTCGTATCAGCACCATTGGCTGGGGTCCATTTGATAAACGCTTTCACAATTGAACAATTTTAAGTCTCTTTTGTGCCCAACGACTTAACATGTATGTCAAATATGACAGAAGCCTTGAATTGCTGCCCTGCTTTGCTAGTTGAGAATTTCTAGGAAGCGTCCTGAAAATTGAAACAAAGACATGCTTTGTAGATTTTAAATTTTTGGACCTCGCATCACCACCATTAACTATGGTACATTTGATAAACGCTTTCACAATTGAACAATTTTAAGTCTCTTTTGTGCCCAACAACTTAACATATATGTCAGATATGATAGAGGCCTTGAATTGCTGTCCTGATCTACTAGTTGAGAATTTCTAGGAAGGATTCTAAAAAATTGAAACTTGTGGTTGTTGCCAATTTTCTTGAGCTTAGCATCATTAATAGCATTCTATCTTGTGAATATCTTCCTTATAGATGGAAACAAAATTTGAGCCACCTTCTATGCTACCTAAGTCTTTACATTTTGTCCCTAATTTACTATACTCATTTTTTTATTTTTCATTTATTTTTTTTTACTTTTCTAGGGGACGGGACATTGTTGGATTTGTAATAAATTTTTTTCTCATATTGCACACTCCACCATCTCCTATTTAAGTTTGTGATACCTGCATTAACACCTGCCCATTCCAACTGTGAAAGTGCTCATCTGAGTGAATAACCTCCTCTTGTTACAAATTTACATTATATTAAACTTTAAGGTCTAAAAATGCAATGATCGGAAATTAGACTTTATAGAGCTGATTCATATTTGGTAGCTTGGAGGGTTGAGTACTTGTTGGTGAAAAAATTGTTCAAGCTCCTTTAAGAACTTGAATCCAAGTTCCCAATATGCTAACTTACTCTAGGAGCTCCAGAATGCTGAGTCCACTGAACAATTCTTGGTTAATCTTGAGTTACTTTTACAATTATGACCCTACAAAATTAGTTGTTTTGGTTTGAAGGACTATGTATTCAGTTCATGCCTGCACTTTTACTTTGTACTAGGTGTTGCAGTCAGAATAGCCTTTGAACTTATTGGGAAGTTGGTTTTAATTAGGTTATCTACATTCTTTGCATTCAATTCAAAGCAAGTCAAAGAGAAACATTTCCTTTGTTTTTACTAGAAACAAGTGATGATTTTATAAATGATTATTTTAGTGGAAGAAGGGCCATCAATATAGATTTCTCAGTTTTCAGATTCATAGGGTTCAATCTTTACACCCAACATATGCATCATTGTAATTGTTATAGTTCTTTGACTGGTTAAAATTGGTAGCATGACCTATCTAAGCATATCTTTGTTGACTAACTGGTTCAAAATTGTTTCTGAATGTATGGTAACTTGTTGCTTAATCATCAAATTAAGTATAACCCAAAAAACAAAGGCAGCAGTCAACATGAAAATGCTTCTCTGTTTCGTTCGAGTAACTGGTACTTGATATTACATGGAGAACGATGTGTTTGTTCTGTATGATATCTAGAGGCAGGGCAATACATATCCATGAAGTAGCTCTTGGAGCATACTAATTGTATAAAAAATGGCCTCTTACTTGCAGTTTTGTGTATGCTTACTACATGAATATTCCTGTTTGGATTACCACACATACAACTCTATTGAAGGTAGACCCTTATCATTGAAAGTGATAGGCTGATCGAGAAACCACAGCAATATAAACTTTTAACTAGTTCTAAAAAAAGAATATATTAGGCAGCTTAAAAAGAGATACAAGAATAACTTTTGTCAAAATTATCCTCAAAAAAAATAAAAAAAACCTTATGCAAAGTAATAGTAATACTCTCATTCTCGAATGTGAAAGTGAAACCCCCCCCCATCCATCCCCGCCATCCCCCCCCCCCCCCCCCCCCCCCCCACACAATTTTAAGGGCAATGATAGATTAGCAAATAAAATAGAGATGTATGTGAGTGTTAATAGAGTTATTTGGTGGTTGGGTAATGCTTGTCACCTTGTTGCTAAATTTTTTTTTTAAAATTATTGCTGAAATTGGGATAATTAATAAAATGTTTTTGAACTATACGCGATAAAAATCCGTTGAGTATACTTTGAAATTTGGAGACTTCCGTTATGCATCATTACCTTTTATTTTTTTACCTTGTTTCCATTTTCCACAGTTTATAGCTTTTAGCTTATTTTGAATGCTGCTTGCTTATTCCTAGGTTTATAGGAAATTTAGACCTTTGCGGCCGACAGGTGCACAAGCCGTGTCGAACATCACTAGGATTCCCTGCAGTGCTACCTCATGCTGAAAGTGATGAAGCTGCAGGCAAGTTGTACATAAAATTATTTTGGCACTTTATCCATGTTGTGCATGTTTCAAACTAATAATGCCAGGTTTCCATTTGTGTGATTTTCACAGGACCTACGAAGCGATCATCTCACTATATCAAAGGAATATTGATCGGTGTAATGTGCCTAATGGGTCTTGCACTAATTGTGCTCCTTATTTTCCTCTGGATTTGGTTGTTGTCAAAGAAGGAAAGGGCTGCTAAGAAATACACAGAAGTTAAAAAGCAAGTTCAACAAGAAACTAGTAAGCCAAATGTTTCTTCAAATTTTATGTTCTCTTTCTTTTCATTTTTGTGCATCCTTCTAAACTTTTGTTATATTGATAGGCACCAAACTCATCACTTTCCATGGTGATCTTCCTTATCCGTCAAGTGAGATCATAGAAAAGCTTGAATCTCTTGATGAGGAGGATGTTGTGGGATCTGGAGGATTTGGTACTGTGTACCGGATGGTCATGAATGATTGTGGTACATTTGCTGTGAAACGTATTGATCGAAGTCGTGAAGGATCAGATCAAGTTTTTGAGAGGGAGCTAGAGATTTTAGGTAGCATCAAGCACATAAATCTTGTCAATTTGAGAGGGTACTGCAGGCTCCCTTCTGCAAAGCTTCTTATATATGATTATTTGGCCATGGGCAGCGTAGATGATTTCTTGCATGGTATGTTTTATTTCTTGGAGTAACAAGTTCTTTTCTCTTCTTGATCAAGGCATATATCGTCTACAAAGAATTTTTCATGACTTGAAATTTGTTTTTTCCCTCTCCAAATTGTCTTGATAAGGTCAACTTATCCATCTTTTCTAGTTTAGGTAATCTTAAATTGCAGGAAGTGGTGAACTAACTGGTGACTAAGAAATAACCAAATGCACTTTGTGAAGTGGATACTCTCTCTAAAGCTTCTAAGCACTAAACACCCCTATTTTTTTCTTTAAACCTATATTAAAAATACATCCTGTATTCATGTCACAATGTGCATAGTATTAAAGTCACAGAAAAGAGCTAAGGAGTTCGAGTGACTTAAAATGATCTCAATGCATTTTATGAAATTTGATAGTTCCACCAATCTAAACACCAGGTTTTTTCTTTGGTTTCAAACCTGTCGTAGACTTCATGCTCTCTTCGTATTCCAAAAATTGTGGTGTCATTTAAGTTTTCTTCAAGGATTGAAATTTCTTCGCATCAGCTTTTTATTTTTTTATATTTTATTGATTTTTTAACTTGAGAGGATTCCAACAACTTAAGTTGCATTCTAGGCATCGAGGTTCTATCTGATACTCGATCATAAAATTTTGGTCCCAACTCACCCAACTGACTGCTCCAATGTAATTCACTATATCTGTCTGAAGACTATATTGTCCTCTAAATCTAATACATTCTATGCTTCTGGCACAAAATTATTGGTTGTGTTTTGCAGCATAATGCTGATCTTGCCATTTTAATATCACTTTTTTCCTTGAAACATGTAGAGGAAAAGGGATCCTTGAACTGGAATGCTCGTTTAAGGATAGCACTTGGTTCTGCCCGGGGTTTGGCATACTTGCACCATGACTGCTGTCCAAGGATAGTTCATCGTGATATAAAGTCCAGCAACATACTCCTTGATGAAAACCTAGAACCTCATGTTTCAGACTTTGGCCTTGCCAAGCTTTTGGTAGATGAGGATGCTCATGTCACTACTGTGGTCGCTGGAACTTTTGGCTATTTGGCACCAGGTGTGTTGATGCATTATATTACTGTCTTAATATAACTTGTCCTGAATAAAGATTTTGGTTAAAAACCATTTTTGCCTCAGAGATTTTGGTCCTCAGTATGATTTAGTCTGCCGTGTGCTTTGTGAAAGATATGTAGCCATGAAAGAGGGATTAAGGGGAGCACAATGGACTGGGTGGTAGAGTCATATACGCTCTTTCTTCCATATTTTGGGCCCTATTTTTCTTGGTTACAAAAACAAAAAAATCCAGGCCATGCAAGACTATGTTTTTTTAATTGCAAAATGCGATGATCTAACCATAGGACCTCTTTGGTTTTGGATACCATTGAATCTCTTAAGAACAAAATACATGATTTGATGGCTTTTAGGTGATCAAGAAATCAGTTCACCATCACTTTGGATAGATCGAAACAATTTTTTTTTAGAAAAACATGCTTACAGACTAGAAAGTCATTAATGAGATTATGACTTGCAAAAGTTTTTCTTCATTTAAATTTCAGTCCAGGTCAAGCGAAGGATATATTTCATCAAACCATTGGAGTAAATTGGCAATTAAGTGCACTATTGCATTACGGCACTGGTACAATATTGATGCAGGCTAAAAATTGCTTGTAGCAATGCTTGGCCTAGGTGATTTTACTTTGCTACATATAAAGGATTGCCAATTTGCTCCAAAAAGGTGGCCTTTGTGACGACTCTGATTTTCAGACCATTACAATTAATGATGCTGGTCCCAGATACACTTGTTCAAATGATTGTGATGCTTGGGTATTGGTGGCTTCATAGTATAAGTTTCAGTTTGTGAAATTCCCCCAAGATGGCCTGTTGCATTTGTTTAAGTTGTGACAATAACGAAGTCATTCAGACTGCATACGTTCTCTGCTGTAATTTATAATTGACCATTACAGAACCTTTCTCGAAGGTTATGTACTCAGGCCATTTCAATTGGTTATTTGTTTTTCTGGTATATGGATTACTTGCTCTGCTTGTTTCACAATATCAAAGGCAAAACTTACTAAATATTATTACTATTTGCAACATGGAACCAGAGTATCTACAAAGCGGAAGAGCCACCGAGAAGTCAGATGTGTATAGCTTTGGAGTTCTCTTGTTAGAGCTTGTAACTGGAAAGAGGCCCACCGATCCTTCTTTTGTAAAACGAGGCCTAAATGTTGTTGGTTGGGTATGGTCTCTAAATTTCCCTTTATATGCGCTGTATTTCTCTGTACCTCCAATTTCTATTGCATGATGATCTCGTTGCACAAGAATTCTTTGTGATGTGCGTGCTTTAAATGATAATGCATCAGATGAACACTCTGCTGCGAGAGAACAGATTGGAGGATGTAGTGGACAAGAGGTGCACCGATGCAGAAGTGGAAACCGTAGAAGCAATAGTGGAAATAGCCGCAAGGTGCACCGATGCAAACCCGGATGACCGGCCATCAATGCAGCTGGTGCTGCAGTTTTTAGAGCAAGAGGTAATGTCACCTTGCCCGAGTGATTTCTACGAGTCCCATTCGGATTATTGTTGACCTGAACATGCATTTGGCGACTAGGCTATATCGCGCATGTAGTTTGATCTCTCGGCCGTGTGTTATGCCCCTAACTATGGGCCTGTATATTGTACAAGTCCTGCAAAATTTGAATGATGATGTTGGTCTACCAAATCTATTGTGCATTTGCAATTTGAAGTGAGGACTCTGATGTTAAAATTGTTCTCTTTGCTATATAGCTGGTCAAGTTTATGCAGTTGAAATTTCAGCTTATCATATAGATAATTACCAAGGTGCCAGTTGGGTTTAGCTTCAACAAGTGAGTTTAAAATTTTACTCCTCTCAAAGGTCCTGTGTTTGAACATGTTTGTGGTTCTAGATATTGTTGAAAAGAGCTTGAATATCGCTTCTATTTCGGTGAGACTGCAGTGATAAGCTTGCTATTTTCAGGTCAGTAACTATGGTAAATTGAATATTTTGCAGCCGAACATTCCGCAGAGATAGAAACGTTTATGGTCACGTCAATGGGATTACTAAGTTGGTTGCTTCTTTTCACCTTTTGTACTCAGCAAATAAAAATAAAAATACAGGATAGAATAAAATTACTTATCTATGCTTTTGTAGTGTAATGACAGAAACACCCTTAGATATTCCCGTAATTTACTTTCTCTGCCATGACCTATCGTTAAACAACCAAGAAATTCATTACCACCAACATCATTACGCAATCACCCCTTCACAAACATCACCACCTGTCTCTGTCTCTGTCTCTGTCTCTGTCTCTATCTCTCTCTCTCTCATATTTCAGCCCAGCAGACATCTTACAGGGGTGGTTCCTTTACACCTAAAGCCCAAACTAGACTAGGACCTCCTGGGATAACACCTCTTCAGCTTCATCAATGAAGGCTCCACTTCACCGTCATTAACTAAATTGACATCCCAGCAGCAACTATTCTGACAGTCGCTTGCTAACTCCTTTACCTCTCTTTGCCTCCCATGGGATATTACCTTTTTGGTGGCAATTATGAGTAAATTTGTTGATTGGGTTTTTGTTTTTGAGTTGTGTTGGTGACCAGTTCATCACCAATTAGGGAAAATCACAACTGCCTAGAGAGGAACTGTTATGGAGAGATTGCCAAGTAGTATTGATCATAGTTACCAATACGTATCATAAAATAGTATAAAGAAGATTAAGGTCCTTACGGGTGAAGGGTATCGACAAATACTAGTGGATACGGCCGTGCCGAGTGATACGGGTTAATATTGAATTTACCGGATGTGGTACCACCGTACCACATCTGGTAACTGGATTTGGTGTAATATATTTTAAAATAATTTATTTTTGTTATATTTGATGGTTAATTTTATTAAAACTTGTGTTAAACATATACTAGACAATTAATGTTTTTAAATATTTTTAAACATGTTTTAGGTTAAATAACATTATATTATGTTTTTGTAATTAAATATATTTTTTTGTAAGTATAGATAATACTTAGAGTAATAAATCCGAATTGCAAATGCATCGGTACTGATATATATCATACCCACAACAAAAACATTACACTAGTAAGAATGATATTAATAATTATGGTATTAATGGCTATTTCGGGGGTGGGTGGGGAAAAGAGAGGGGAATGGATTTGAGCAAATTTACTACGAGGATAATAAGTGTATTATTGTCAAACCTCAAGAGAAGTGATTAGTGTAATCTATCTTGTGGTTGTGTCTACACAATGTTTTGGCTGGCAAGTAACACATTACTGGCATGTCATACCTATTTTTTTATACAAGGCAAGGCAAACGGGAAAGAATGGAGTTGGTAGGGTTTGAACCTCTATCAAATGAGCAATTTCATATCAAATGAGCAATTTCATAGGGCTCAACTACTAAATTAAATCTATTGTTTGAATGTCGTGCCTTGTGGACCACATATTATTGATAGTCAAATCAAAATAATTAGTCAATTTCATGATTGGTTCATAGTAATAATCATTTTGTTCTTTCAATTTGATCAAGATTTCAATATTATCACTAAAATTTTTTTCTCTTTTATTTAAGCTCTTCAACAAAAATAAATCTATATAGTACATTATTTTAACAGAGGTGAGAAAATTAAGCATTAAATAGACTTCAACCTCTCTACTAGGACTCGATCAATGTCACTTTAACACCTTGAATTAAATCGTTACATTTTTTACGCTTCTAAACTATTACAATTTAAATTTATGCAAACTTCATTTTACCCTATTTGTTGCTTTTGGGGACCTAAAATCTATTAGATTGTATAACTACATGTGTATACGTGCACGTGCATAATTTTAATACCAAGTTCGCATATGTAAGTGAATACAATATTTAGCAATCTAAATTTTTATGCAATCTCTTATTTACGATATTAATATATTTTCATAAATTTCACAAAAAAAATGCTGCCAAGAAAAATACAAAATCTATTTCAATGATTGTGTTCATTTTCATTTCAAAATGTTTCTCAAGAATATAAAATTAAAATATGAAATGGTATTTTTTTTGTTTTGTAATTTGTTTTCCCAATTAACACTATCTACATAAATTTAAATTCTCATAGTTTACGAGTAATGTAATAATTTTTAATTTAAGGGTAAAATAAAAAATAAAGTCATAGTTGAGGAGATCAAAGTTTTCACATTGTTTAACAGTTTAATCATTGAAATGCATTGAATTTTTTTTTCCTCTTTAGTATTGTGGTCAGGGATGTTCAGATCAGTTTACACGTACTTTAACAAATTCCTTTTTCGGTCATGCCATTCATGTCAAATTAGGGTATTCACAAAAAATAAAATTTTTTTAGCCTGACTCATCGAGTTGAACCTAAGTTGGTTAATGTGGAATGTACACTCACTTGATCAACTAAGACAACTTCTAGAGTTTACATTGACTTTATTTTAAAAATTGAAGGAAACATATAAAAAAATAAAAATTAAGAAATTTTCTTTCGAGAAAAATCACATAGAGGCGTGATAATTATATTTTTGTAAGAGTGAGTCGATGAATTGTTTGTTTTAACTTTTAATATATTCTATATGAATTGTTGGTATGAATTTTCCTATTCGAAATAGGCAGTACTAAATTACTAATCCTGCTTTATAACGGGCCATATTCCAGTCAATCATCTCTCCATTGGATAGAGATAAAATGACAGACGCTGCTTTACCCACCAAGAAGCTGGAAGGCAAAGTGGCCATCATCACCGGCGGCGCCAGCGGCATTGGCGAGGCCACCGCACATCTCTTTGCCGATAACGGCGCACGCGCGGTTGTGATCGCCGATATCCAAGATGAAAAAGGCCAACATGTGGCCGAGGCCATCGGCTCAGGCCGTTGCAGCTACTTTCACTGCGACGTCACCGACGAAGAGCAAGTCAAAGCCATGGTGGAGTGGACGGTCCAGATTTACGGACAACTCGACATCATGTTCAGCAATGCCGGAATCGTAAGCGGCTCCGATCAGGTGATCCTTGACCTCGACTTCTCTCAATTCGACCGCCTGTTCGCGATCAACGTCCGTGGAGTGGCCGCCTGCGTGAAGCACGCGGCGCGTGCGATGGTGGAGCGGCGCGTGAGGGGGAGCATCGTGTGCACGGCGAGTGTGGCGGCCAGCAAGGGCATGAAGAGGCGGACGGACTACAACATGTCGAAGCATGCGGTGGTTGGGCTTGTCCGATCGGCGAGCCAGCAGCTGGGGAAGCACGGAATCAGGGTGAACAGCGTGTCGCCGTACGCGGTGGCGACGCCGCTGATGTGCGACGCGCATCAAAAGGAGTCGGAGGAGGTTGAGAAAGCTTTTGAGCCGTTGAATCCTTTCAAAGGGATTGTATTGAAAGTTAAACACGTGGCGGATGCTGTGTTGTTCCTGGCCTCCGACGACTCGGGGTTTGTCTCCGGTCATGACCTCGTCGTTGACGGTGGATTCTTATATAAATAATCATCATCTTGATAACTGTTTTGTGTAAACAAAGTTTGGGATTACCTTTACCAGGGTTTTACTAAGCGTAGTGCGAGAAATAAGGGGGTAATTATGACAATACCATTTTGTTTCTGGTTCATATTTCTTAAGGAAAGAATCTCTGACTTGTGGAGCAGGAGGAAATATATGGGTCACCTACCCTTGGACGTTTGTAGCTTAGGACCCCAAGCAGAAAGCTGTGGGTGCAAAAGAACATTCAACCTGCAGTGTCAAATGTATACTGGTCTGTTTGCTAACCTTTGTTCTGTTTTTATGTTTTGTATTTTTTTTAAAAAAAATTTAAAAAACAGTGTTTGTTTTTTATTTTTTAGTTGTTTACAGAATTTGAAAAATAAAAAATAAAAAATATTAAAATGGGTATATTCTCTGTTTTCAAAATATTAGTTTGGTATTATTGGCACAACGATAAGTTACAAATGCCCCTCACCAAACAATAAAAAATACACAGTAAAAATACACAACAAAAACATATAGTAAAAAATAAAAAACTGATAGCATTATCAAACTGACCAAATTTCTTGTTGCAAAACAAAACATTCACGTGACTCTTAATTACAAAAATATCAGTATCACATCATTTTGGTATCATTTTTTGTACAATTATTTTGAAAGAGTAACATTTTTTTCATACAAATTATTTAAATTTTATGTACTATGTGAATGATGGCTATTACACGAGGGAGATAAGAGGGATCGAACTTCATACCAACCTACCATTGAACCACCCTTAATGGTTGCAACCAAAAATATTATAAGGTAACAAAAAAATAGATATGCAATAGGCTACTCGACACATACACCAAAGAGTATAGCCTCTCAACACTACGCTACTATTTGGGAGAGAGCCAACCACACTTACGTTTGGGGCTGAAATTTAAGTCTTATCGCGTGCTCTGAACTAAAAAAGAGGTTTAGCTATAACTTTTGTCCATTGAGCGACGACCCTTTCACTCAGTGCCTTGGATCACTAGGACTGACATTTGTCCCTGCTCGATTGGCAGTTCTTGCAATCAAGCTCCCTTTTGTCTTTGCACTCGAGGGCCGGACGAATGGAGACTTGAACCCAACCAAAGTTTAACTCCCATTGTGTTTTGAACATTAAAAAATAGGTTTAGTTCATTGAATGGCTATAGAGACTAGGCCCAAATATTGCGGGAGTGAAATCCTAATTGTGAATTAACCACCTGGTGGAATATGTGTGTTCAACCCATAGTTATCAAAATAGAAATTGGAAGTGAGAAACGTTAGGGGAACAAAAGTGATAAATGCAGTCAAGAAATATAAGAAAAATGAGAAGTGAGAAGCGATTGAAAAATATAATAGGAATCTTATTAAAAAGTTTTCACAAAACTTAAAGATGGAATTCCAGCCCAATTTACCTGGTCAGGCCCAATAAAAATTAATTGAATAAAGCTGGGCTATGAGTCAGCCCAAAAGTTCAACAATACGGCCAAGCCCGCATTGCCGACCTTGGGCCAAGTCAAAAGGCGTCGAGCCCAACCCACAAGAATAGTCAGAGCATTTAATGCTCTGATCACAGCATTTAATGCGGAGATGACCTGCATTTAATGCAAGAGCAGCTCACAACGGGACGTCCACGCTCACGGCCCTATCAGCCAGCTTCTAGCACGGCGGTAAAGCTGGACCTATGTCCGATCAGTCGGCAACGAATGATATAGTCTACAAGGTAAGTCATGATGACCTAAGAATAGGCACAAGGATTAACACTCCATCGATTACACTATAAATATCAAAGCCCCAAGAAGTAAGGTATGGACAATTGAATTCAAACATACATCGTCTTTATTTGATTCTCGATTAAGATTGTTAACTTAATCGTCGGAGTGTGATTGGCCAAAAGAGGGTCGACCCATTCTAATTTCTCTGTCTCTTTGTAGCGAATTGTTGCTCTTTGATATTGGTTTAAATGATCGGCCAGGCCTTTTCAAAAATTCTACTTACAATTGGCATTATCTGTGGAAAAGTCAAGATAACCATGAGTACCAATATCCAAAGGGGAAGAGGAGTAGACCTCACTGAGCAAGGAAATGAGACTTCCACCAACCAAGACCATACTAATTCGGCATACTACTGATTTACCCCGGTAGATAGCCACCTAGGTCAGCCAATTAAGGTCATAAAAACTAAGTGTAAAAACTTAGTTCTGTCCAAGTTAGACAGGTAGGCTAATGAAAGTCACAAAAAATAATTATAAAAACTTGGTCCTGTCCAAGTTGGATAGGTCGGCTAATGAAGGTCACAAAAAATCAAGTGTCAAAACTTGGTCTTGTCCAAGTTGGACAGATCTACCAATGAAGGTCACAAATTGAAAAACAAAGATCAAATTAAAATGCCTAGAATTAGTCCTATCCAACTAGGGCAGGCCAGAGCTCTATGCGCAAACACAAACCAAAATCCGAACTTGGTTTTACCTAATTCATTTAGATCGACAAGTTTATAAACTTTGATAAAACGACAAAATTGAAGGTAGACTCAGTACAGCAAAAAAGGCTTGCATTGATTTGAAACGATTGATTACATAAAGAAAAAAAAAAGTACAAAAAACTAGTTATCATTAATGGTCTCCATCGAATTTTCAGAGGACTCAGCTGATTTTTCTCTAGAAGCTTCATCTGTGGCCTTTGGTAGTTCAGCAGCAGACTTGGCCTCTTCAACAGTGGCCTCTTGAGCAAGCTTTCTCTTTTGTTCGGCATTGGCAACCACCTTTTTAGGGTCAACAGAGCCGTCCTCCGTCGTGTTGAAGTAGTCAGGGCATAGTTTTCCACGTCAGAGGACTTCTCCATCTTAGCAAATAGAAGGGCACTGTTCCAACCCTCTCGGAAGATTGTCCTGCTCAAGTCCACCATCTGAATGGAAAGATCCCTAGGCGCCCGATCAGCACCCTTCTGTATGATAAGCTCTTCCTCTGCCTTTAGTTTGGCCATCTCAACCTGTAGTGCTTCAATTTCAGCGTTGGCCTTGAACAGCTCCACAAATTGTACTTCATTCTTTTCCAGCAGAGCGTTGGCCTCCTTGTCCCTCTTCTCAAAATCGACAGTGACCATCTTCAACTCCGCCATGGCCTCCTCTACCTTTTTTCTCTGTAGCAGTCTCTCCTCACTGGCATTGAGCCACTCCTTCTTCAGACCAGCATACTCCTCGACTAACTGCTGGTGCTGCTCGACAAGGGACTGAAAGCGGCTCATTGCCTCCTTAGTGTTAAGTTAGCCCTATATAATAAGATTACGCATTTGAATGAGAAACCAAAAGAATCAAGAACAGAGTTGAAGGGATAAGAAAGAACTAATTACCAGAAGAGAGTCATGGAAGGTGCCTATGAAAACATTCAAATCATTGGCACTTCCTTGCTTCATGACGTCCTTCTTCGGCAGAACGTTGTGGAGAACACCCAGTGCCACCTCAGCTTGATCAATCATGGAGTCAACAGTTGTCATGCGCCGACCTAGAATGTCCGGAATAATGGTCACTGGCTCGGCATTAACCGGATCTTCAACGGCACCTTGGGAGCTGACCTTCGCCTTCTTTGGGGCCAGTAGTTGGGTGGCTACCTCGGGGGCTTTCTTTTTTTTGCAGTCGAGTACTTGACTTCGTCTGCAGAGGCACCATATCCTTGACTAGGGAAGTCTCCAAATTGATGACCGAAGGATCGGCAGCTTCTGCATCAGCCTTTTTTAGTGGCTTCCTTACCGCGGCAACCATCATCTCCTTAAGATTCATCTTGTCATGTTCGTCTAGAGATGGGGTTGCCCTCCGCTCTTTCTGTCTTAACTTAACATGACGGTGTCGCACGATTGAGGGCTTTGATGTTGGAGCCGAGCTATTCAAACCAGACTGAAGTTAGAGAATCTGCTGCTCCTCTTCAATAAGATTAGATGGAGGCTAAGCAGCGACGATCACTTGCTTGGCGGTGTATGCCCTTTCAAGGGCAACACCGACATGAATCTTTTCAAAATCCCCCTTCGCACCCTGCTCGGCCAATGTCGCAAGGACGCTCAACGGGATCCCCATTTTTGCAGTAAACATCGAATATTGAAGCAGGTAGTTCAGCAGGATATGGAGAGTTTGCGCGAGGTCTCTCAACTTCCCCTATCCACGATAGTCCAAGACCTTCTTTAGATCGACGAAGTTAACTCCCTGTAAGCACCCCATTTTTGACCGCTCGACGGTCTATGGTTCGTCCAGATTTGTACGTAAGTCAATATGGACGTATTCTAATCGAAATAAACTTTCTAAGTCTAATCCCGTCTATCCATCGCTTCGCGGGCTCCCCCAAGCCCAAATAGAGGCAAAATGACCAAAATGCCCTTAGGGGTATTGTCCATTCCAATTCCAACAGGCACGTCTTTCTGAAGACTGTAAGTCCCCTTTCCATATTCCATCAGGCGCGTCTTTCCAAAGACAGTAAGTCCTCTTTTCAATTCCAAATCTGGCACATCTTTCCGAAGACAGTAAGTTCCCTTTCCATATTCCAATCAGGCACGTCTTTTTGAAGACGGTAAGTCCCCTTTCCATATTCCAAATTAGGCGCGTCTTTTCGAAGACGGTAAGTCCCCTTTCCATATTCCAAATTAGGCGTGTCTTTCCGAAGACAATAAGTCCCCTTTAAACCTGTCGATCGGGACGAGACTCCAAGTCCCTTAGATGGCAGAACGATCAACCTTTGGCGCCTGCTAGCCTGCCAATGCAGAAATGTCCGTTTAGGCATGCCTTCTAAGAAAGTTGACTCTCAAACACTAAGTCCCTTTAGCAGCTTCTCGAGATCAAGCAGTCTTAGGAATGATTGTGAACCGTCAGAGTAGCGGAAATACTCACAAGCAGGTCGATATAGGGAATTGCCAACAAACCCCTGTATCACGAGACCGATGTCAGAGTGGCGGAAACACTCAAAACCCAAGTCAACACAGATGCCTGCTAGTCTACTTCGGTGAAAAATGACCAAACTACCCCTAGGGCCATTTTTCGGCACATTTCTCGAGAACACACTTGAGTCCTCAGAATGGTAAGTCCACCCTTCCAAGATTGTCTTAAAAGCAATCCGGCATGATTAGGTGCCTTCTAGTCAGTTTCAGGCCAGTTCTGAGACTTTTCGGTCAAGATAACCAGTTTGCCCCTAGGCATCCGAATGGCCCGGGGACCACACCGGCTCTGGGTATCAAACCAGTAACCTCCCGATAGTGCTTCTTATGGTGTTCTAAACCTTCTATTATCTTTTCGGATCATTCCGAGTCAGTTCTGGCAAACCCATTGCAAAATGACTGTTTTGCCCCTGGTGAGTCAGTCGCCTTTTTCTGGCCACACCGGCTTTGGGTATCAAACCAGTAATCTCCCGAGAATGCTTCTTATAGTATTCCTGACCTTCCTTTATCTTTCCGGATCATTCCTAGTCAGTTCTAGTAAACCCGGCACGAAATAACCGTTTTGCCCCTTGTGGGCCGGTCGCCTTTTCAGACCACACCAGTTCTAAATACCAAGCCGTTAGCCTTTGAAAACATTCTAAATAATGTTTCTAAATCTAGAGTCTTCTTCCGGAACATTCTGAGTCCGTCCCGGTAGCTTTCCGATCTAGTTGACCGTTTTGCCCCTAATGGCCCGGTCAACCCTTCCGACAAATCTTGTCATCTTTTTTTCAAGTCCATTACCTCCGGGACTTTATTCTAAGGGTTCCTGTCCCTTTCTGGCCTTCCGGGCCATTCCTGGTCCCTTAAATCCTTCCCGGGCCTTTCGGAGTTATTCCTAGTGAAACCAGGCTAAAAATTACATGGTAGTCACTAGTACAGGCGCCCAAATATTCCAAAGATGCGTTACTTGCCGACTTAACAAACTTTCCTAACTTACTGGTGGCGCCAAGAGGAAATTTGCCCTGGCGCCACTGCAACAGGCGCCAGGTCATTCCCTTTTCTATAAATATAGAGTCTCCTCTAGTGTGAAAGAGGTTCGCAAATTCAGTCTAAAAACCCTACTTTTCGATATACAGAGTTTGTAGCCTCTCTAAACCCTAGTCTCCTTAAGTTTTCTATACCCTAGCCTCCATACACAAACCCTAGCCTCCTATACACTCATATACACCTCTATACACTCATACACTAGCCTCTAAAGCCTCTTTTGAAGACTTGAAGTGCTGCAATCTGATGTTTTGAAGATTGAAGACAAGCACTTGAAGACTGAAGTGAAGACCGAAGCAAGACAAGCAAAGCTAAGCAAAATAAAGAAGACGCAAGGTAGGCTTCTTATTTATGTTTACGCATCTTCCCCCCTCTCTTCTCCCTTTGAACTCACTTGGGTTTTCTTCTATTTTAATCCCCTATCTTCTCCCCCTCCCTTCTTGCATGCTTGAAACAAGGGAATTCCCGGTCCATGTGTAGGATTAGGCTATTGGAGAGTCACCGTGTCGGGGGCTTTCTTTTAGTCTAACTGGAGACCACGTGGGTTTGGCCCCCTTGATTATGTGGTGAAGCCTTTAACCTTGTATGTTTACGACCCTCTTTGCATTGTGCATATCATGATCTTGCATTCTTCCGAAACTCATTTTCAAAGCTTGCTTTAACATCTTTTTCAAAATTGCATTAAAATCTTCTTTTTCAAAACTTGTTTTCAAAATCACAATCCTAGAGTGATTCTAGCCTTTCCATGGCTAGGGTTGCTTTAGGAAAGTGTTACATTTAAAGTGGCTAATATGGTCCATATTTTTAAATCCTTGTTTTCAAAACCACTTTCCTAAAGTGGTTTTAGCCTTTTTATATATAGAATCGCTTTAGGAAAGTGAGATAGTTTATACTTGCTAAAAACTCTCTTTTCAAAAGTCTCTCTTTCTAAAACCCTCTTATGTTTCAACACGCTTTCACTTCAAGAAAAAACACATTTCGCGACTAATTGTTGCAACCATATTGTGGGTAATAGTTTAGTTACATGTCTAGCAACTAAATAATAATTTGGTCAGCATTATTAACATTTTAGCAACCATGGCTTTTTAGTGGCCAATAGTTATAGTTTTCGGTAACTAACTTGATGCAATGTTGCCAAAAGTTGAACATTAGGTGACTAAGTTTTTTGTTGTTGCCAAAAGTTGAACATTAGGTGACTAAGTTTTTTTTTGTTGCCAAATGTTTAACATTTGCGACTAAAGTTTGGTTGCAATCTAAAATTTGATGAAAATTTATTTTGTCCAAATAAATCATTCTCGATTGGTTCTGTAGGTTAGGAAATCTTTGCAGCTTGCAACAAGTCATTTTTAATGTGTTCAGTTGGGGAAAGAAAGATAAGGTAGACTTGCTTGCACTGGCATAAACTGTCAATTAAGCTGTTGTATGAAAGCTCAATTGTTGTAAGCTTTTGTAGCCCCGGGATCACATCTATAACTCTATGGTGCCACTGAAGTTGTTGAAAGAAAGTACAAGGATATTAAGCCTTTTAATTTCAAAGAAAGATATGGGAATAAGCCCTTCTAGTTTGTTACTATACTCAAATCCAATGTATCCAATGAATCGAGGCAATGATTCATTTGAAAATCCAGTAACTTGACCACGAAATTGCATGGTTAATATTGGAAAACTAAATTTTTCACAGTGATGGGAGGGAAAATAGTGACAAGGGAATACTCCCAATGAATGAAATGTAAAACATGTCAACTCTCAATTAACCATACATATATCTTTCTCATTAATTAATGAGTGAGTTGCAAATAAATAAGTTTTCAGGTAAGGTTGGGTTTCTTATAGCATGCGTACAGAAAGTAATCTCATCCCAATCACCAATTCAAATATATTTAGTTTCATGCTAACTATAAGAAATCGAATAAAATGAAGTAACTTGGAACTTTGGAGTAACTTAAGGCAAACGTATCCCATATGCATTCAATTGATATACTATAATTTGATGAATTAAGCCCACATGGCTTTTAATTTCAGTAAAGACAAATAAAAGATGGTTCGTATTCACAAGTTTTAAAAAACTACCACTAGCGCGCGATCGCGGGCTCCAACAGTGGACTAGACGAAGTCTCTGTGCTATTAGTGCGCTATTAGGCCGCGATTGCGCGCTTGCTGATTTCATTAACTGATATCAACTGAAATCATCCGCTTAACAGTTACCAAAGTAAACACAATCCATCAAAATAAAAACATGTTCAATTAATACATTAACAATCCCAAAATATACTACAAAAGAAACATGACTCATCATTCAAACCATCATATATATATCATCCAAACCAAATGTCCAAAACAAATCCGTCCGACAACATAATTACAACTAAAAACATCTAAACAACCAACCACACTATCACCACCACACAACCAAGCTACGACATTTAAAAACAATCATCAAGCTAATCTCCTCCTTTTTATCACAAAATCACTGAGAAGCAGGAGGAGGTGGTGGAGGAGGTATGTGACCGTCTTGAATATAGGTGATCATAGAATCCATTGTGGCTTCCACATGCATTCATTGTTACATCATGTCAGTTCTATGCAAGGTTTATTTCAAAGTCATCAAACTCTTCTTCATCATTTGGATTCTTTGGTAGTTCATCTTCCTGATCATGACGGAATACTTCTTCTTCACCATTTTCTGCTTGCTGAATCCTAGATTGTAAAATTGCCTCCTCGCTAATAACTTCTGGATCAACATTAGTCTTAAGCAAATCATTGGTAATGGGATCTTTAAGGATAATTGGTGTAATCTCGATGCTCGTTTCTTGTTGGAACACATCAACGGGATCATCTGTTTGATCTATTTCATCTTTCTCTGGCACATCCCATATTCCTCGATGTTGGAATCGTTCTACAACTTTCCAATCTTTCTTGATTGACGTCTTATACTTGGTATCATTGACGTAGAAAACTTGATGGACTTGATTTGGTAACACAAATAGATCATTCTTGTACCATCTACTTTTGACATTAATACTTATGGCATGTTCATCCATCCGACAAGTCTTGTTGGTACCAGTATTGAACCATTCACATTGGAACAAAATAACTCGATATTCAAACAAATACGTCATTTCCCACACTTTGATCAATTTACCGTAGAAATTCGTTAAGCCGCTTGGGTGATTTCCTTCCATTACCACACCACTATTTTGACTTTTATGGCGACTGTCGCGGTCGACGGTATGAAATTGCATTCCATTACAAGTACACCCTGAATATGTCCTTACTATTGGACTCGGACCGTTGGCCAACGACCATAATTCATCTGTTGCTTCTGGGGCTTTATCTTTTCTCAATTGATTCATCTACACAAACAACGTAAATAATGTTAATTTTAGTATATCATTATCTTCACGTGCACAAGTAACTAGGACTTACTTCTTGTTTGAACCAATTTGAAAATTCTTTTTGTTGTTACTTTTTGATGTATTCTGCATTTTTATTTCCAAGCAAACTGCTGTATTTCCTATTCGATCAATACACTTTCTTAATTACAATTACATAAATATAATCATATGTAAGAAATGAAATTAAGAACGTCAACGAAAACATACTGTAGGTAAGGTTCCACTTCTGAACAATTGAACAAGATAAACCAGTCTGCCATTTCACGTTCTGTAGTGGCCACATCTGGTGCCCTTGTAATCAAGCCAAATGGACGGGCTGTTTGAGAAAATACTACTAACCCAGGACCACGCTCACCACCATCATCGGTCCTTTCCTGTCGGTTGAAAATAGTTTTTATTCCGTCAAGATACCTAGAACAGAAAGTAGTACACTCTTTGGAATGGTACGCCTTTGCAATTGAACCTTCTGGACGAGCTTTATTGGCAACAAATCCTTTTAACATTCCAAGTAGCCTACAGACGAGACAATGAAAATTTTTCAAGAGGAAATTAGGCTTTCAAATCATCAAGAACATGCTCAGTCTAGACAACATAATATGATATCACACAGTATTATGTTTTTCGATGACGTAACAATTACCTTTCAATTGGATACATCCATCGATATTGCACTAGTCCTCCAAGCTTAATTTCACGAGGTAAATGAACAGCCAAGTGCACCATGACATTAAAGAAAGTCGGAGGAAATATCTTTTCAAGCTTGCAAAGTACGAGGATGATATGGCCCTCTAGCTTCTCTACATCATCTACCCTCAATGTCTTTGAGCACAATTGCTGAAAAAAATTACCTAACTCAAATAGCACGGTACCAATTTTCTTAGTAACATAACTGCGCATCCCAATCGGAAGAAGTTGCTGCAAAAGGACATGGCAATCATGAGTTTTAAGGCCAGACAACTTACCCCCTTGAGTGCTCACAGAGTTAGAGATGTTTGCTGTATAACCATTAGGGTACTTGATTGACTTTAAAAAATCATAAAAGCCTTGTCTCCCAATAGGGGGCAGTGTGTACAATGCTGGAGGCTTCTCAAAAGACCCATCATCACGCTTCTTGAGGTGTAGCTCCTTTCATATATTCAGGTTTTCTAAATCTAAGTGTGCCTTTTTCGTATCCTTATTCATACCGTCTATGCCCAATAACGTTCCAAGCAGATTATCACATATATTCTTCTATATATGCATGACATCGAGGTTGTGTCGAAGCTGGAGGGTTTTCTAATAGGGCAACTCAAACATAATACTTCTCTTCGTCCAATTTAAAATTGAATGCTCATCTCTTCGTCTTTTTCTACAACTTGGATG
This sequence comes from Euryodendron excelsum, assembly GCA_033060915.1. Taxonomy (NCBI): domain Eukaryota; kingdom Viridiplantae; phylum Streptophyta; class Magnoliopsida; order Ericales; family Pentaphylacaceae; genus Euryodendron; species Euryodendron excelsum. The sequence continues at coordinate 26,691,184 of CM065394.1, read as the reverse complement.
CTTTCCAAATGCCTTGTAAGTCCCTGAATCAATTTGCTCCAAAATTTGTTTGCCTGACATCTCCATAGGCCTGGATCGATTTTCCATCTCACCATTAAACAGCTTACTCGTTCGCCAACTGTGATTTTTAGGCAAGAAGCGACGAGCTCCCATGTACCTTATCTTGCTTATCAAACCCTGCGATGAATTGTCCTCATTGCATATAGGGCAAGCCAAATAACCTTTTGTAGTCCAACCAGACATGTTTCCATATGCAGGGAAGTCATTAATCGTCCACATTACGGCTGCACGCATTAGAAACCTTTGCCCTTTCGAAGCATCATATGCTTGAACCCCATTCACCCACAATTCTTTCAGCTCGCTAATAAGTGGTTGCAAGTAAACATCAATATCTCTTCCAGGGGACAATGGCCTAGGAATCAGCAATGATATCATAAAATAGGGCTCTTTCATGCACATCTATGGTGGGAGGTTGTAAGGCATCAAAATAGCGGGCCACATACTATATGATGAGCTCCTATTGCCAAAGGGATTAAAACCATCAGTTGCTAACCATAATCTCACGTTTCGCGAGTCTTCAACGAAAATGGATATCGCCTATCAAAATCCTTCCATTTGTTGGCATCAGCCGGATGTCTTAATACTCCATCATCTAAACGTTTCTCCTTGTGCCATCTCATTTTAGCTGCTATTTTCTTTGACATAAACAATATTTTAAGCCTCGGTGTTAGGGAAAAATAACGTAATATGAAGGATCTTCTTACCTTTATCATCATTTACCTTGTATCTGGACTCTTTATACTTTGGGCAATGCTCCAAATCTGCTGTCTCTCCCCAAAATAGTGCACAATTATACTTGCACGAATGAATAGGCACATACCCCAAACCCAAATCACGCAAGTACTTTTTACATTCATAAAAATTTCCTGGTCTAGTATCATCAGCACTCGGTAGCATCTCCTTGAATGCATCCATCACCATGTCAAACGCAACATTGGTCATCTTGTTGTACACCTTAATATGAAGCATTTTCACAATGAACGACAAAATTGACATTTTACATCTTGAATATACTTCACGATGAGCACCATTAAACAACTTATCAAATTTCTACGCATCTTGACTTTCAAAAGTGTTAGGCAAATTGTCCATACTATCATCGAAGGCTCCACCCACGTAGATTTCTTCCAACATATTGTGCAACTAATCATTGTCCCAAAGAATGTCACCTTCCACTATATTTGAATTATCACCACCTTCGTATTGGTCATCATCGTTTCGTACACTTGGTTGACGCACATCAATAGGTTCTCCATGATCTACCCAGGTGTTGTAAGAAGGATCGATCCCCTTTTTGGATTAAGTGAACATAAACTTTTTTCGCACTCAGCTTTTTTCCATTCAAACAATTTAAACACGAACAAGAAATCTTAGCCTCTTGGTCATCTAATTTTTCCCTCGCAAACTTTATAAACTTTACTGCACCATTTTTATATTCTTCACTTCTCACTCTATCCTTAATCGTCATCCAACTTTTATCCATGACTTGTAACCTACAAGGATCAGAATAAAAATTAAAATACAAAACTACCACAATAAAATGGTACTACCTATGTCATGTCTTATCCAACGCAATTTTTTCATAAAAAATCGTCTCTCCCAACTACATTTAAATTTTTTGTTTAGATTTGTTAAACTTTGAAGACTATAAAATGTGGTCATGGCTTTTAATTTATTAGGCAACTGATTTTAATTTCCTAAATTCTCTCTCGATGTGGCATATCTAATCTCATCTAACATAATCTAACCTAATTTCCAAAATTCTCTCTCGATTATGTTGGGAAGAATGAATTTGAAATAATATTAAAATGTATTCAAGCATCAAAATGTACAATTTTTTAAAAAAATGTACAATTAAAAAGGAATACAATTTATATTTAGGTACATGGTCTAAACTTTTTTTTTTTAAATGTGCAATTTTCATTGACAAACCATTTGTATTCTTTCGACACATGATATATTACAAAATGTCTGAGACAAAAGATTTAGATGGACAGAATAAATGATGCATATATAATCTAACGCTAATTAATTTAGGCCAATGATTTCTTTTCTACATAAAAAATAAAGAAAAAATGAATAAGAAAAGTAATAAAATCCAAGTACTGAAGTAATGCAATGATGAACTCCTAGTGAAAAGAAAAATGAAAGGAAAAATGAATAAGAAATAGAAAAATTTCAATTACTCAAAAATTCATTGGACAACTGAATTCACGATAATAGTATCCACAAAAATTAAAGATTAGTAAATTAAATATTAAAGATTAGCAAATACCAATAGTAAACAAATACCCAAAAAAAAAATTACAATAATAGTATACAAATATCAATAGTATCCAAAAAAATTAAAGATTAGTAAATTACACAAAAGCCATAAAGATACCCAAAAAAAAAAAAAAAAGAACAAAAAAGGACAATTGAATTCACGATAATCATGCACACAAGAAAAATATGAGATGAAATATAGAGATTAATCATTAGAGGCCTCACAATCTCTGCCCCTGCATTCTTATATATATAAGTATATATTTTAATATATATTTAAAAAATAAATACTTGCTATAATTTTAGTTGACTATTTATTTTAGAATACATAAATTTTAAGTGGAACAAAGTTATTGTTAATTGGTGGCACTAAGCAAATTATTTACCATACTATTCCACGAATTAATGATTTCTCTCTATTGAGTTAGTTTTATCTCTTATAAGTTAATGCTATTTCTCTTTATTTAATTTTTTTAATTTATTAATACAATTAGAATTCAATTACATAAAACCCTTTATATTTAGGGTTGTTTAATTTTTTATATGATTTCACATAAATCATTACAACTAAATAAAAAATAAATAAAGATACAAAGAGTTGATTGGAATTAATTTATTAAACTAATATTATGTTTGGTATGAGTCAAAATAGTCTCGTCTGTATTTAGAATTAAACAAAAAACTCTAAATATAATTTATAGAATATAAGAAGTATGGAAAAAATTTGTTTCCTAAATTTCCCTCCAAAAATATAGCGCTATACTTCTCACGTTTATTTTATTCAGATTTGTCAGTCCCTGTAAACCCTTTTATCGATCTCAATTAAAACAAAACAATCTCTCTTTATTATTCTCTCTATCTCACAATCTTGTATGTCTGGCTACATATAGAAAGAAGAACAATCTCAATCCATTTCTCTCTTCCTCCTCCTTAGGTACGATACTTCTTATGGTTTGCAATCTGATTATTTAAGCTTAGATTATTTATTTTTTAATTCAATTCATAGGAAACACTAGTTAGATGCTTTAAAATTGTTGCTTTAATTTGGTGTAATCAATTTCTAGACTGATTTGCCCATAAGGAGAGCCTCTCAACGCTAATTTCTAACCCTGAATACTACCTATCTTCTTCTCGCCTGATTTGTCATTTTGTTTTCGTGACTAGGCCAGGTAACCCGTCAGAGCGTGTGATCGTGCGGTCCTTCATCCTGTGAAATAAGCTCTCTGTGCTATTAGCGCGCTATTAGTGCGCCATCGCGGGATACCCAATCTGTTATGTATGCACTGTTTTGACCTCTCTGTTTTCAGCTGCCACGAACATAACTACATTTATATATGTATATGGCATTGTGAGAGGATATAAAGGTAAGATTGGTGTTGGATAATGGAGGAGTTGCACCTTGTATACCAGTACATCTTTTTCCTACAATATATATTGAAACATGCTGTCATTGATTGTACATCAATACATAATGCATTTAGTTTATCATATTAATTACTTTTGAACATTTGATGTCTGTTATAGTTGCAGATATGTCAATGAAGCGTAAGTTGTTTATCAAGCCTGGAGGCATGTCCCAGACGGTGATGGACTACGAGATGCAAAGAAAAAATAGAATTGAAAGTAACAATGCAAGGTTTGTAGATTTAAATTTAAAAGGATTGTCAAATTCATTATTTAATTCAAGTACATGTTCTAAGCATGGAGGTAGTCAGAAGAAAAATAAGAATAAAAGTCATGATGATGATGAATATCTACCTTCAGATGAGGAAGGAACATACTCATCAACCGAAAATGACCATTCATCTCGATCTCGAGCAGATAAGGTAATATTTGTGACAACACTTGGTAATGACTTGGTTTGAAAGATTTTGTCAGCTAAACAAGTTGTCCCTGATCATGTTATACCTAAACCAAAGGATTTTTTTAATTAGCTGGTTCGTGATGCTCAATTTTATAATTCAATTGTCACTAATGACTTTATTTTTTTTTCATAACAATACTTATATATTATTTAATAACATAGTCGCTTTTTATATTCATGTTTTTCTAATGCATTGCATTTTAATTTTCTAGGTGACCATACATTCGGGGAAGAAAAGAAGGAATACATCATCATCTTCAACCGGAAACTCACTTATGAATTTGCAATCCCTGAGTGAGCCACCACCCACCATTATTTTGCTGAGTTCTTTGCCTTCAGAGCAGCTAGAACAGCCACCTGTGATGACTAATCAATTGCACAATATTGATCACTCTGAACCAAGTGCACCGATTCCTATTGTTACAAGGGGTGTAGGTAAAATGATATATAGTTTCTTTATACTTGGTAGACCTACCGGTGTAACTGTTAAAATAGTAATTGGTAAAATGTCTGCTTAAAAATATTTGTCAAGTGGGTCAGGGTCAAGGCATGTGCGGGGGCCTAGTCTTGGAAAAGGATTAACTAAACTAATTGATGACAATTCCGGGGAAAGGCTTCCAGTGCTAATTTTTGAAGGGTTCAACACATTTTGCGGTCCTTATGCTCCCATGTGTTCAAACCAGCTGGGGATTGCAATTAGAAGGTATTGTCCTGTTGAAGGATTTGCTGAGAGATGGAAACTTGTTGACCTAATAATTAAGGAAACTATTCTACAGTCTGTGCGGGTAATAGTTCTAGACTACTCAACTATAAATGTCTTCTATTAATAGGTTACAAACTATATATTCAACAGTTTGCAAGCACTTTTAAATTATTGTTGTTTTGGTAGGACAAATTTTGCATCACTACTGACGAGGATTCAGATGAGAACAATCCTGTAGTCCTTGCTGTGATAAATAATAGGGCTAATCTTTTGTATAAAAATTGGAAAGGCAAGATGAGTAAGCATTATCGCAAGTCAAAAAAAGCTATGGTTAATCCATATAATGAACCATACAGGGGGGTGATGGTGGATGATTGGAATTACATGATTGATCATGTATTTAAGAGTAAAACATTTAGGGTAAGTTTACCACCATTTAATTTCAGTTTAAATTTGTAATGAATTGTGATTAATTCAGTTTGAAGTTTAAGTTTATATTTTTTGTTGTAAAAACGGTCAAGAGCTGGTAGAAAGAATAAGAAAAAGTTGCCGTACGACCATTCCCTGGGATCGAGATCATTTGCTGCTACGATGACCAAAAAGGTGATTGTTGATGTTATGTAAAACACACTATAAGTTTTGTATTTTTTAAGGTATATAACTCATATTTTCAATACAAGTAAATGACTTATGTACATAGTTGATTGACTTTGCAGCCACGGGCCACAAATGAAGAAATGCTAGTTTTTATTAATTATTTTAAGGATGGACATCAGTCAAAAAAGACAAAAGAGTGGTTGCACCCAGAATGCAAGAGGCAATACGTATATATTTAAGCCTTATACACTCTTGTACAATACTAGCTCAACTATTAGTATTGTCAAAAAATGGTAACTAATTTATAACATTTGTTTCTTTTTTGACAGAAAGAGATGGTGAAAATTCGTGATGATGCTAAGGCATCCGGCATACATATAACACCAGAAGAAATCTCAAGGAAAGTGCTTGGTGAGAGAAAAGGGTACATCCTTGGGTCTGGGGTAGGTCCGAAGCCATCCTCCGGCTATGATAATGAATCTCGTTCAAATCAAAAGCTAAAGACACTTGTATCTGAATTAGAGATATTTCGTGAGGAACGAGAAAGAGAGAAGGACGAGTGAGCTAAGGAGCGGGAGGAGCGAGAAAAGGAGCGAAAAGAGCAACTAAGAGAGAGAGAGGATGAGAAGAGGAGCCGAGATGAACTACAAAAAAAATTCGACGAACTTCAACGTTTGATGATGCAGCAGATGAAGGCATGTGGAAATAGTCAAGGAATTTGGTATGAGTCCATCTCTTGCCACTCCAACTCTCTTTAATTATATATGTAGTTGAAAATAATATGTTTTCCAAAATGGTTTGTACTTATCTGATTCATGTTTAGCTGGTTAGATGATTCAACACTAATGCCCACTATAGGAACCTCTACCAAGTCTGTGTAATAAAACTCCTCTGAGTTCGGTCTAGAATATTATTATGATTCGTGGCTGATCATCTAGAGAAAACAATATAATCCTTAACAACTATTGTTTTTTCAAAATTGGTGGTGGCTTTGCGTTCTTTCTTCTTTTTCCTTCTTTCCCCTCATGTTTTTATTTTTTCAATCTGCTTCATGTCTTTTTTTTATCTGCTTATCTTATAAAACATTTTTATCTGGGCTGCTCAATAGGCTGTGGCTGTGGTGAATTGATTGATGTAGCAAATATTTTCTGATATTGAGTGTTCGAGTGGGTTCACATTATGTCTTATGCCAAGTGTTTTGTAAAGGTTTTTGATGAAGTTGTTTATTCAGCAGATTCCAGAGGAGGAGAAGAACCTTGGTCCTCATGATCGTCTCATTCATGTTTATCATTTTATGAAAGATACAGCTCAGAACCAAGTGGTAAGCTGTTTGCGTAGAAAATTGAAAAGTATTGATAACCCGTCAGAGCGCGCCATCACACGGTCTAAGCGCGCGATCGCGCGGTCCTTCGTCTTGTGAAAAACCTGTCTGTGCTATTAGCACGCTATTAGCGCGCCATCGCGGGATCCCCAATCTGTTATATATGCACTGTTTTGACCTTTCTATTTTCAGCTGCCACGAACACTACTACATTTATATATGTATATGGCATTGTGAGAGGATATAAAGGTAAGGTTGATGTTAGATAATGGAGGAGTTGCACCTGTGCATACCAGTACATCTTTTTGCTACTCTACGAACACAGCTACATTTTTGGTATGGGTCCATGTCTTGCTACTCCAACTCTCTTTAATTATGCAGTTGAAAATAATATGTTTGCCAAAATGGTTTGTACTTATCTGATTCATGTTTTGCTGGTTAGATGATTCAACACTGATGCCCACTCTAGGAACCTCTACCAAGTCTGTGTAATAAAACTCCTCTGAGTTCGGTCTAGGATATTATTATGATTCGTGGCTAATCATCTAGAGAAAACAATTGGGAAATCATTGAATTTGTAACAATATCAAATTGCCTCTCACTTCTGCTCAAAATCAAATTGACCGTTGGACAATGAATAAGACACATTGGTTATTCATTTTTTTTGTTCTGCCTACATCAAGTTCAAATTTTGTAAGTCTTTTGTAATCACATTACAATTTCTATTTTAGGACTGTTACTAATGAAATATTTTGTTTTTTGTGTTTATTCTTTTACAGATTGCTGATGGTCATTATGGACGAAGATTTTGTGGGACGAAGTTTTGGTGGGACGAAGATTTTAAATGATAATATTACGGCTAATTGCACATGTTATTTTAGGCTAGTTCGTACTGATGAATTATAAAGGTTTCCGATTGTGAATATTAGATTTGGCTGGATTAATTTACATGCATTTTAGAATTTTATTGTTTACATAGGTGGATATAGTTTTGTGGATGTTGGCACTGATATTTTTATTGAAATTAAGTATATAGTTTCTTTATACGAAGCTCTGTGTAATTGTTAAGTTAGAATTGATCGATTGTGATTCATATAGGTTTCGGATAATAATGGTCGTCTCCAATATCTTCTTAATAAATGAGCAACTAATTCTTTGGCTACTAACATGTTTTGGTTGCGAAAGTCCTTATGATCATGGGATTTGTAACTACTTATATTGGTCACTATAAGATGACTTTGGAGAACAATTAGCTATAGCGACTAATAATTAGTTGCAAAGTGTAGGCACCGCTGACTAAGTATTGGCAACTATGGGAGTTTCGCGATTAACGTCAATGGTTGCCGTATGATATCTTTTGGTGACTAATTACCTTTTGGCGACTACCAATTTAGTCGCCACGTTTAGTCGCCATTGATCACATATCAGTGACTAACCAAAACTTAGTTGCCATAACATTTAGTAACCTCTAATAGGCCACTAAATAATTTAGTCGCGAATCATATTAGCAACTAAAAAATAACATTCAGTGACTATTTTATTTGTTACTAAATGTGTTTTGTCTTGTACTGTTTCCAAAAACTCTTCTTTCCAAAATTGTTTTCTAAAAACTCCCTTCAAAAATCTATTTTTCAAAACTCAATTTTTAAACTCCTTTCCAAAACACTCTCTTCAAAATTCCTTTCCTAAAAACACTCCCTAGGTTTCCTTCTTAGAAAACTCTATCTCTTCAAAATTCACTCTCCAAAGACGCTACTTACGTTTCCTTCCTAAACAACTCTTCCCAAAAATCTCTTTCTAAAAACTCATCACTGGGATTTCTTTCCAAAAACTCTCTCTTTTCAAAATTCACTTTCCAAAAACTCCTTTCTCAGATTTCCTTCCTAAAATCTCTTTTTCTAAAAAACTCACTTTCCAAAATCTTCTTTCTTAGAGTTCAAATTAAGCCCTAGAGCCAACAACTAGGAAACCCTAATTTTTTCTCCCCAAAAACATAGTTTCCAATTCCTTATTTTGGCCTCAAAACCTAGGTTTTTAAAACCTCTTGTTTTCTACATCAAAATTATATATATTTTCACAACCGCTTTTCTACGTCAAAACTGTAGTCTTCCAAATCTAGGGTTTTTAAAACTTTCCTTTCTAAATCCATGCCAAATCCAATCTTCTCTTTAGGAAACCAAATCCAATCTCCCCTTTAGGAAACTAGATCCTATCCTCCGTTTTTGGAAACAAAATCAAAACATCTCTTTTAGAAACAAAATCGAATCCTTGTTTTAGGAAATAAGAATTTCAACCCTTCCTAGTCTAAACCTTTCCTAATCCACTTTTTCCTAATCTCATACCTTCCTAAACCATAACTTTCCTAAAACTTTCAAATCTTTCCTTAAACATTAAGCTTCCAAATCTTTTCTAATTCAACCATTTCCTAATTTCATCCCTTTTCAAATTTCAACTTTTCAAATTCAAAACTTCAAATCTTTCCAAATCTAAAGCTTCCTAAACTCAAAACTTTCTTACTTTCAAAACTTTTTTATTTCAAATCTTTCAAAATTTAAAACTTTCCTAAAAAACGGAAACTTTCCTAAATTGAAACTTTCTTAAAAAGAAACCTTTCCTATTCCAAAACTTTCTTAAAATGAAACTTTTCTAAAACGAAACTTTCCTAAATTGAAACTTTCCTTAATCGAGACTTTCCTAATTCGAACATTTCCTAAATCCAATCTTTCTTTAATTCTCCTAGTCCAACACTCGAGTCAAATATTTTCTTAACTCTCAAGTCTTTCCTAAATCATATCTTTCCTATGTCTAGGTTTCTTAAACCTCAATCTTTCCAAAAACAAGTCCAATCTTATCAATTCCAATTTCCAATCTTCTAAGTTCAAATCAAACTTTTTTCCGAATCCAATCTACTATTTTCTATCGGACTCTTGTCTGTACTACGACTGACCTGATTCTTCAAAAATGATACGTAGGCAACCCTCATGGGTGTGGTCACAACCTTTTTCAAATCTCAAATTCCATAACCTTTTTTCATATCTCAAATTCCATGATCTATTTCAAACTTTCAATTCCAAATCTCTATTTCCAATCTCCAAAACTTTCTTTCCAATTTCAGACTTCAATTCTTCTTTTCCAAATTCATTTTCTAAACTTTCTCTTTCTATTGCATTTGCATATCATGCATCATGTCTTTTCAAAATTATTTTCTAAAGTAAATAGGATTGAACATTTATTAGTTGAAGACTCTCATAGGTGAATTTAGGATAAATAGACATGTAGGTACCGCAAAGGCGGGATAGGGTGATGGCTTAGTGCGTCTTCCTTACACATAACCAACCTTCAAACCTAAGATCATTGTTTTTAAAGACTAAAATGGAGTTTATTTTCTAAAAAGGGCTTAAATGTTCTCCAAAGGTTGCCAAACAACCTATTTTCTTAAAAACCCTCTCTTGAGGTAGTATTTTCAAAATCGTTTTCAAAAACCCTAAGTGTAGTTTTCGGATTATGCTTAGTTTTTAAGTGACCTAACTCACTTTAATCAAGTTAGGTGGCGTTTCCAAATGTTTTTCAAAAGCTCTTTATTCAAATCTATTTTCGATTCAAATCTAGTCGCACTCATTCTTCTAGGAGGGTGAGTTCTAACGAGAGAGTACAATGTTTTTCCCGCTTGTGAGTGTATTTCTCGAGTGAAAAAAATCTGGGCGCGACACTCCCCAGCCGTCGTCTATCGTCCTTTTTTTTTTTGCAACTGTAAGAACAACAAAGACAAGGTTAGAAACATAATAAATCAGATGGAGGAAATCGATTATAAGTCTACTTCGAACCTATTTCCTGAGAAAGTCTAAGGCACCATCCCGCCGGTCTTTCTCCCAAAGAAAGGTCGCTGAACTCCCAAGGGCTGGATACCTAAACTCTAACGTCATTGACGCCCTTCCTGGAGGACGGTAGACATTTCACTATCTCCCTACCTTTATCATCGGCACGGAGATACACTTTTAAACTCTCACCCCCTACTCTGCAAAGTGTACAGCAGTAGTCGAGCTCGGCAAGCCCCAAGTTCACATTCAGTTGCCAATTAAGCTCGAGCATCACAAAAACTATTCTATATACATTTAATAAGAGTTGGGAGGGTGCTACTTTACAGCGGACAATAAACTTTTGAAGAAGGTAATATAAGGGAAACCTAAGACCTCCCTCGACGATGGCGATAACCAGGAAGGGCATCCATTTCTCGGTCTCTTCCATACGAAAGTCGTTGGAGTCTACCAACTATAGCCAGATTTGATTGGGGATCTCATATCTAGCCTTAAAGGTGGCAATCGCCACTGGACTATCTACCATCTTCCTTAGACGTGTTACCATCAGGGGATAACCATCGAAGGAAAAAATCTTACAAGAGAAAGATGAACACAGAAAAAATTTACAATAAAGGGAGTTAGCGAGGGACACTCTCAGACAAGAAGACAAAGTAAACAAGTGCCAGACACCGAAAAGGGCTCCCTCCCTTTATACACGCCCAAGTCACTGGTTTCTTAGCGCGAAACGGTAGCAATCACGTCGAAATGGCGGACCGTCACATTGGCCATCAATGCCCCGATGTCTCATCACTGCAGCTTTAAATCCATGCCGTCCACGTGGCCAAATAACCGTCAAAACGGTAGCATGCTTGAAGGAAAGTCATAAAGACCCGACACAGCCCTTAACCCTTCGAGGAGCCAAAAAGGGCACAAAGTTTAGAGGGCAATTGTGGGTCAAAGGATTCCATCCTAGTCTACCCGATCAGGCCCAATAAAAATTAATTGAATAAAGCTGGGCTACGGGTTAGCCCAAAAGGTCAATAATGCGGGCAAGTCCGCATTGCCGACCTCAGCCCAAGCCAAAAGGTGTCGAGTCCAACCCACAAGGATAGTCAGAGCATTTAGTGCTCTGATCACAACATTTAATACGGAGATGACTCGCATTTAATGAGAAGAAACTCACCATGCGACGTCCATGCTTGCGTCTGATCAGCCAGTTTCTTGCATGGCGGTAAAGCTGAACCCATGTCTGATCAGTCGGCAACGAATGATGTGGTCTACAAGGCAGGTCATTGTGACCTGAGAGTAGGCACAAGGGTTAACACTATATCGATTATACTACAAATACCGAAGCCCCAAGAAGTAAGGTATGGACAATTAAATTCACGGATACACTGTTTTTATTCATTTAATTCTCGATTAAGATTGCTAACTTAATCATCAAAGTTTGATTGGCCCAAAGAGGGTTGACCTATTCTAACTTCTCTGTCTCTTTGCAGCGAGTTGGTGTTCTTTGATATTAATTCTAGTGATCGGTTAGGCCTTCTCGAAAATCCCACTTACAGTGACCTTTAGAAAATCTAGTGGAGATCTTTGAAAACTTAGTAGAAAGCTACATAAATAATTTTGTAGATACTTAGTTAGATATTGCAGAAGCAAAATCCGAACTGTGAATTAACCACTTGGTCGAATTGTGTGGTCAACCCATAGTTATCAAAATAGGAAGTGGAAGCGGGAAACATTAGGGGAACAAAAGTGATAAATGCAGTCAAGAAATATAGGGAAAATGAGAAGTGAGAAACGATTGGAAATTATAATAGGAATCTTATTAAAATTTTTTCTCAAAACTCAAAAGTAACCTTTAGGAAACCTAGTAGAGTTCTTTAAAAAACTTAGTAGAAAGCTACAAAAATAATTTCGTAGATACTTAGTTAGAATTTAAGAAGGAAAAATGTATCAAAATTAATATTTCAAGTTTCTGAAGCGTTTTTCCTAAGTTTTTTAAGAGTTTTTGTCAAATATTTTTAGAGTTTTTAAATGTTTTTCAAGAGTTTTCGAAACGTTTTCCCCACGTTTTCAGAATATTTTCTCCAAGTTTTCAAACAAGTTTTGTACTCTTACCGGAAGTGTGTTTTTTCAGAAACGCACTTCTCCTCACAAATGAGTTTCTCGACAACTATGGTTTAATATTGAGGACACCATTTTCCAAATTGACAAGTGGCGGTTTTCTTCCTTCAGCAGCCTATATGATCTATTGCAGGTTGGGAAGAAGTTGATCAAGCAAACCATTTTCAATCCTTTAATATATACTTGAAATGGTGCCAATCCTTTAATATATACTTGAAATGGTGCCAGTCCTCCAGCATTTCAGGATTTCTGTTGGGGTTAAGGTAAATATTTTTTTTGGTTTGAAAGTGGAGTTAAGGTCAAAAAATTTGAGTTTTGGAGGCCAATACAATTTACCTAAAGCAAGATTTTCCTCTGATGCTATTTTTATAGTTTATAAAAGATTCCATTTTCGTATACGTCATCAGCAGTACGAATTTTTTACACAGGCGTTAAAAAGAGTCATGCTGTGTGGAAATGGAATATAGAAACAGTGCAAATAACTATCCCTTGGGTTCTGTTTGCTTTAGAGAACAATTAATTTCTTTTCCTGAAAAAAATTTGGCAATAAAAAATATATTCTTCTTAATTTTTCTTTTATTTGGTAGCAACTACAAATTTTTTGTACGAAAATTATTTTAGGCCTTGTTTAGACAAAATACAAGAGTAATATAATTTTTACATAACTTGATAAAATCAAGCATTGAGAGATGTAAAGATATTGACTGAGATTTGGGCTCCTTTTTATGAACTATATAAAATCATTATAGATAAAGATATTAAGAGGGGGAGAGACACAGAAATTAGCAATTTCTCAAAACTTTCATGTCCATTTAATAACAGAAAATCTATACATAAACCAAAATTGTAATCTATTTTCTCATACACTAAATGGATCATACATGAATTTATCAATTTAGATCACATTGTATTGTGTCTTGTGGGTGAGAAATAAATTGAGAAATTAGGGTCCGTTTGGTAGGGTTTATTTCAAACTTTTTTGGTTTGAATTTTTTGGCTTATAAGCAAAGCTAATTTTTTTAAGTTTTTTTTGCTTTTTGGTTTTCTGTTAGTCTTTGCTAATAAAAGCTAAAAAGCTAAAAAAAAATTAACTTTTTTTTATTGTTTATAAGCCCAAAAAATTTTAAAAAAAAGCCATACAACATGTACCCTTAGTTAATGCACAACAAGACTCTTTGGTAATAATCTCGGATTCCTATTTTGTTCTTTTTGGTGCGAGTGATTGTTGATTTCATGAACTAATCAAAACTTGTTATAAAACTAAATAAATATTAAGCAAACAAAATATTCAAACACAATATATAATAAAATTAGTTTTTCTGGAACTATTAGGAATAGATATTTTTGATCATCTAAGAATATATTTCTTTCACAGGACACAATATAGAAGACAATTGAAATTTAAATAGTTTACCTACACTTTTTGCTTTCTTTTTTCTTTTATATTTTCTCTCTTCTTCTTTCTCTTTCTTTTCTCTTTCTCTCTTTTTTTTTTTTTTTTTTCCCTTTTCACTTCTCTCTTCCCTTTTATAGACGGGGAGGCGCAGTTGGTAATCACTTGTTACCAACTCTACCTTCGGTCATCCATCCACTTATACTCTTTCATAACACTCCCCCTTGGATGACCGCCACAAGAAACCTTATAAAATTCTAGTGAAAGAAAATTGGGTGTGCTAAAACTGCCTCGTTCAAACTTTGCCAAGAAAAATCCTATGGAAAAAAACTGTTGGTGAAAGAAAAAGAGGACTCCCCCTCAGTTATACATTTGGTATGAAGTTGTAGTTGATAGCTTCAATTGTTCAGAGTTTTAAGACAACTCATGCCAATGTTGTGTACCAATTTCTCAAATGCTATAGTTGGGAGTGCTTTAGTAAATAAATCTGCCAAGTTGTCACTTGAACATATCTGCTGGACATCAATATCACCGTTTTTTTAGAGTTCATGTGCATAAAAGAATTTTGGCGATATATGTTTTGTTTTGTCACCTTTGATGTAACCTCCCTTAATTTGTGCAATGCATGTTGCATTATCTTCATATAATATCGTTGAGGTGTCTTTGATCGCGAATAGTTCGCAACTGTCTTGAATATGTTGGATCATAGATTTCACCAAATGCATTCTTGACTTGCTTCATAAATTGCGATGATCTCAGAATGATTTGAAGAAATTACAGTCAGTGTATGCTTCACAGATCGCTAAGATATAGCAATGTTACCACAGGTAAATACATATCCGGTTTGTGATCGTGCTTTATATGGATCAGAGAGATAACCAGCATCTGCATAGCCAACTAACTCTAATTCTGGTCCCTTTGAATAGAACAAAACCAGATCTGTTGTTTCTCGGAGGTAACAGAATATGTGATTCACCCCTTTCCAATGTCTCTGAGTTGGTGCAGAACTATATTTTGCCAATAAATTTATAAAAAATGCAATATCGGGTATTGTGTAATTTGCAAGATATATAAGAGCCCCAATAGCACTGAGGTATGGTATTTCAGGGCTAAGGAGTTTTTCACTATTTTCTTGAGGGTAGAAAGGATCCTTTTGTACATTTAGTGATCGGACAATCATAGGAGAACTCAATGGATGAGTTTTATCCATATAGAATCGATTTAGAACCTTTTTTTATATATGTGGATTAATGGATTAAAGTTCCATTTGATAAATGCTTAATTTGTAATCCA
Organism: Euryodendron excelsum; assembly: GCA_033060915.1. NCBI lineage: Eukaryota > Viridiplantae > Streptophyta > Magnoliopsida > Ericales > Pentaphylacaceae > Euryodendron > Euryodendron excelsum. The sequence continues at coordinate 26,675,764 of CM065394.1, read as the reverse complement.
AGACAAAATTTAGTTTTTCCAAGATCTTTCATTTGAAACTCCTTCTTTAAATAATTAGTAGTTGTCGTAAACTCTTTAGGAGTTTCAACAAGATTCAGATCATCGACATAGACTGCAATAATAGCAAATCCAGATTCTGATTTCTTAATAAAAACGTATAGATAAATTGTATTATTCACATATCTATTTTTCAATAGATATTCATTCAGACGATTGTATCACATGCGTCTAGATTGTTTTAACCCATACAGAGATCTTTGAAGCTTGACAGAATATAAGCTTTGAGATTTTGAAATATTTGCTTCAGGCATTTTAAATTCTTCAGGAATTTATATATATATATATATCATTATCTAATTCACTATACAAATAGGCTGTTACGATGTCCGTTAGACGCATATTCAGTCCTTTTGAGACTGACAAACTAATTAAGAATCTGAATGTAATGGTATCCATTACAGGAGAGTATGTCTCATCATAATTAATATCAGGTCTTTACGAGAAACTTTATGCTACTAGTCGCGCTTTATATCTCACAATTTTATTTTTCTCATTTTGTTTTCGCACGAATACCCATTTGTATTCAACTGGTTTTACATCTTCTGGTGTTTAGATTACGGGTCCAAAAACTTTGCATTGTGCTAATGAGTTTAATTCTATCTCAATAGCTTATTTCCATTTCAGCCAATCACTTTTATGTTGACATTCGTCAACTGTCTGTAGTTCATTCTCTGCATTACTTTTTGTAATTGCGAGAGCCATTTCAAATGAAAATATATTGTCGACAATAATTTTATTTCTATTCTATTTTTCTCCTGTATTCACATAACTTATTGAGATCTCATTATTTTCCTCTGTAGGGAATATCTCTTCAGGAGGTTTCTCTTTTGGGAATTCTTTTATAGGAGTTCCTTCTTCTGGAGGTTTAGATATCGTGGTTTCTTCAAGAATACTGATTTACTTATGCATTTATACCTTCTTCTTTCTAGGAACTGTGTTTTTTGCACCAACAGGTCTCCCACGCTTCATGCGTGCTTGAGATTCATTTGCTACTATATTAGCAGATTGTCCTACAGGGACATCAATACGTGCTGGGGTATTAGCAGTTGGTATACATGATTTTGTTATCTTCTTTGTGTCGGTAAACATATCAGGTAATTGATTTGCAATCGTCTATAAATAAATAAGCTTGTGAACTTCTGATTCACATTGATTTGTTCGAGTATCAATATGAGATACCGTGGAAGCATTCCAAGTAATCTTATCCTGTTTTTCCAGTTGCGTCTTATCTTTCTCTAATGGTGAAAAAAGTGTCTCATCAAAATGACAGTCCACAAAACATGCAGTGAATACATCCCTTGTTAAAGGTTCAAGATATCTACTAATAGATGGAGAACCAAAATCAATATAAATCCTAAGTCAACATTGGGGATCCATCTTAGTACGTTGTGGTAATGCAATTGGTACATATATAACACAACCAAAAATCCTTAGATGTGAAATATTTCGTTGTTGACCAAAAACAAGTTGTAATAATGAATATTCGTGGTAAGCAGTGGGTCGGACAATGACTAATGATGTATCATGCAATATGACATGTCCCCATACAGAGACAGGTAATTTTATTCTCATAAGTGAAGGTCGAGCTATAAGTTGAAAGCGTTTGATAAAAGATTCAGCTAGACCATTTTGTGTGTGTGTGTATATGCAATATGATGTTGGACATCAATTCCTATAGACATGCTATAATCATTAAAAACTTGAGATGTAAACTCACAAGCATTATTCAGTCGTATTGACTTAATTAAGTAATCTAGAAACTATACTCGTAATTTGATAGTTTGAGTAAGAAGCCTAATAAATACAACATTACGAGTAGAAAACAAACAAACATGTGACCATCGAGTGGATGTATTTATTAAATCATAAAATAACGAAATGGTCCACATGGTGAGTGTATTGGCCCACATATATCCTCCTGAATTTTTTGTAAAAAAGTTAGGGACTCAACTATTACTTTTGAAGGGGATGGTCTCACAATTAATTTTTCTTGTGAACAAGCGAGACATGTATAATCACTTGACAAAAGAATCTTCTAGATTTTTAACGGATGTCCATGAGAGTTCTCAATTATTTGGTGCATCATCGTTAATCCCAGATGACCAAGACGATTATACCAAAGTATAAAATTCTTTGGTCAAAACATTTCTGGTTCATCACTTCAGGTGAACCCAAAATTCTTATAGTTGTATAATATAATCTAGAAGAGAAGGTAGCAAGTTTTTCTATTATATGCTTCTGGCATGAAATAATAGACGTAATGTAAATATATTCTTTATTATCTTTATTTGTTGTCACTATATGATATCCATTCATACGTATATCTTTAAAATTGAGCAAATTCCTTGTAGCTCTAGTTGAATACATAGCATCACCAATATAGAGTTTTGTTCTTTTTGGCAACAATATATTAGCTTTTTTGGAACCTTCAATTAATTTTGTAATGCCAGATATTGTCTTAACGTTGTTTTCAACTAACATTAAGCTGACAAAATATTTTTTGTCTCGAAGAATTGTATGGGTTTTTACACTATCTACTAGATCTATATCTCCATCATTTATCTTAAAAGCTATTAATACTTTGGTAGATTCCATGTCTCTATATAAAATATTAAAATTGCTTATTTATAAGAAAACGAAAACATTCATTTAAAAAAAACATGTGTAGAAAAACATTATACAAGATGACAATAAACTTAAAAGAACAAGAACATAAACTAGTTGGTGCGGACATTTCCATCACCAATTAAGTGATCTATTTTTCCATCATGATCTTCCAAGAAATTTGATACATTAAGATGAGTGATTTCTACTGAGTTATCAAAGTTTGTGAAATTCATTTCAACATTTTTTCCTTTATCTTGTGTTAATGCTCGATAAAGATGCACTAATGGTTTGGGCCTACGACAGGTATGTGACCAATATCCTTTCATACCATACCTGTAAGAAACATCTTCATAATTTTTAAGAGGTTTATTTTGTAAACCTTTTCTCTTTTCTTGTTTTGTTTCAGAGTTGTTCTACGAGTTGTTCCATTGCTGGTGGTGTGGTGTAGTATTCTTAACTCGAGAACTTGAAGAATTATAACTGTTATAATTGTTACCTTTACGATAACCCCCACGATGACGAAATTATTTCTGTCTCCACGACCGCGGCTACGTTCATGACCATGACCACATCTATAAAATGAGACTGCATTTACTTCAGGGAATGGTGTAGAGCCGGTTGGGCGAGACTGGTGATTTTTCATCGGAAGCTCATTATTTTGTTCTGTTAGAAAGAGATATGATATTAATTTTGAATAGTTTTTAAAACCCCGTTCTCGATATTGCTGCTGTAGGAGCACATTCGAGGCTTGAAATGTAGAGTATGTTTTTTCTAACATATCTTCATCAATAATAGTTTGCCCACATAATTTCAATTGTGAGTGATTTTAGATAATGCAGAATTATACTCACTAACAGTTTTAAAATCTTGCAACCTCAGGCGCATCTAATCATAACGAGCTCTAGAGAAACATGATCTTTTGATACTCATATCTCTCCCTTAAATTTTCTTATAGTGCCAGTGGGTCTTTTACAGTGAGGTATTTTATTTTTAAATCTTCGTGAATATGATGGCAAAGAAAAATCATTGATTTTGCACGATCCTGCTGGAATTCATTATTTTCTTCTTTTATAGTATTTTCAAGAGTCTTTGCACACAAATGGATCTCAACATCAACTACTTAGGATAAATAGTTCTTGTCTGAAATGTCAAGAGCGAAAAATTCTAGCTTTACAAGATTTGACATTTTCAGAATGCTACACTCACAAGATAATAAAGTTTTAGAATCACGATAAACAAAAATAATATAAAGAAGACATACTAAAAAACTTTGGTAAAATATCTGATACAAATCGCACTCATCTAAATATTTAGCTAAAAGATAAATTTCATTTGTTAATACTATTCATCAATAGTAAAATCAATATTTATAAATAGTAATTACTATTGTTGCATAGTATCATATGTAATACGTATATATAAATATGTACATTATTATTTTTGTTCATATTATAACTTTCAATCTAGATATCAAAATATAGTTAAGGTACATGTCTATGAAAATGTATTGAAATAAGGGTTATAGATCTATAAATATCATATGCCAAAAATTTAAGATCTGGGAGAAATAAACAAAGTTTTGAAATATTACTATTCATCACTATTTATCAACTATGCATCACTATTTATCAACTACTCAATAAATATAAATTATGCCATAAATTGAAGAATGAATAGCAAAGAACCTAAAATAAGAATAAATTAAATGAAATATTAATGACACATAAAATGAAGTACCTTCACTGATATAATGAAGTACCTTTCGGATATAAGGAAGAACATAATTATATTTTTCACGAGCACTTAGAGTTTCGTGCTGATAACGTATTATAAAATTAAATGAATATTAAATAAGCAAAATATTCAAACACAGTATATAATAAAACTAGTTCTTTTGGAACTGTCAAATAATAATTAAATAATTCTTCTGGAACTATTAAGGATAGATCTTCTTGATCACCCAAGCATGTATTTCTTTCACAAGACAAAATATAAAAGACAACTGAAATTTAAATAGTTTACCTACACTTTTTGCTTTCTTCTTTCTTCTCTATTTTCTCTCTCTCTCTCTCTCTCTCTCTCTCTCTCTCTCTCTCTCTCTCTCTCTCTTCTTTTCACTTCTTTCTTCCCTTTTATAAATGGAGAGGCGGAATTAGTAATTACATGCTACCAACTCCACCTTCGTTCATCCATCCACCTACAGTCTTTCATAACAAAACTAGAGTAATTCATTACAAACAAGTGCCTCTCAATAGTTCAGAATGCAAACTAAAAGAACATATATATAATGCATAATCACTAAGTTGTTGATTCAATGGGTAAGAAGTCAAATTTTCTCACTTAAAGCTTAACTTTGAGTCTCCATAATTGTTCAACAAGGCTAAACTTACTCCTCAGTGTTTAGAGCACACGATAATACCTAAGTTTTGGTACAACGCAGGTATTGAGAGGTAATGCTTCGTGAAAAATGTGTAGAGTTGTCTATCGATATAATGTTGGGATCGCTTAGAGGTGGATTCTCTGTACTTGTTTATTCAATTAATTAAGCCTTTGAAATAAACAATGAGTATAGTTTTAAGTATAACTTATATTAATTAATCGACTAATTAAGAAATATTTCTTAATATGCATACATTTATAAATAAAATAACTCTTATTTTTTGTATAAATCTAAAACTTAACGAGTAATACTTGTTTTTTGAGTTAAACCTTATATGTAATACATGTACTAAACATTTCATGTGTTATAGTTTATTAAAAAAACTCATTCGAATCAAAAGTGGATGTAATCAATACAATCTTTTCCTATTTTTAAGTTCATTTGAAGTTTTGAGGTGGGAGAAAACCATAGTCCTATGGTTGTAGCTGACTACTGTTTTGGTCCTCAATATTGTAGTATATTGAGCCATTTCTTGCAAAATTAGACCCTCTTCTTATAAGTGATGAAATCCAAGCAATTCATACACTAGAAATAAAATAAAATAATTGGTGGCATATAAATCTTTGGAGTGCAACTCATATACTAAAAATTTGTCCCTTGTATAAAAAATTGGTGGCATATACATCTTTGGAGTGTCATGCCAAAAACAATAAAAAAGAAAAACAAATGTTACACAAATAACACTTTTACCTAAAAAAAACTCCTTCAAAATGATGCAGCAGCAATATTTTTGAGATTTGAATCACAATAGTAAGTGTTTTAGTTTGAAATGAAAAAACCATTCTTTATGAAAATTTTGAGCAAAAAATTTTGTTTCTATTCTTTGAAAGAAAAAAAGACTCCTGTTGAGTCGTTGATAGAGAGAAGATTAGCATACAATTTTTTCTTTTAAAAAAATTACATATAGAATAATGCCATTTTTGTAATATTACCCAATTTTCATATAAACAAAAATTCATCTAGACATGCATCATTATTTTTTTATGAAATTTTTGTATAAAAATCCTATTTGAAAATTACTAACCAATTTTCTATAAGTAGTACAACCGAAATTTTTTGCAACATCAAAATATTCTTGTGAGAGCATAATTTCTTAGACGACTGCAATATTTTTTCCCCCACTTATTAGACATTGCCTCAGAAATGTAATGCAGTTTGTAAGTCACTTTCTTGCTTCTGACTTACTTGATGGAAAATGAGTCCCTTTCCGGCCGAATAATACCTACAACAAATTGGCAAATTAAATAAAGAAAGAAGCGAGCATTACCTACTCTAGCCGGCAAGATTTTGTCATGTAATCTCAGCATATTTTTAACGTTCAGCCTAATATTCTGATTTCATACCTCAAGATTTGAGAGCCCGAATACTTCAAAAAAAATGTTCCAAAAATTATTCGAAGAATCCAAAGGTTAATGGTAGGTTTTAATTTTCTATATAAAATAATAAAAAAAACAAATATTTAGGTGATATTATATGACGGTACCTAAGTTGTCAATATAGCAAAAAATGTAGCCTAAAAATATGATAGAAAAGGAGAAACACTAGATGATAAACAATTGAATAGGCTATATAATGAGATATTTATTAAAAATCATAAAAATAGCACTATAAAGTGCAAGAATTTTTTATAATCAGTTAAAATAATAGCAAATAATATCTATCAAATTTATTAGAACACTCATATAATACTGTTAAAGAAACAAGATTTGATAGCATGACAATTATTAGAATTTAAAAGCGAGTTTTTACCTAAGTCACTTATTCATCGAACGGGTGCAAGTGCATGAGAGAACCTTCTATTAAAATATCTTGAGGGCAGAGCATCTCTAGAGCATGTTTATATTTATAAAAACATCAATAGTTATATACCCAATAATTTAAATAATTTTAAAAGCTCTTATGGATTAAATTTTTTGTAACTAATTCCTTTCATGGTGAAATATGAAAATATAATGCATTTTTACTAGTAGGATGTGTAGTTGCCAATAAATAATAAAAATAGCCATTATATTATCAAAGTCATTGTGGCATTAACTGTGATGTTTCAAGTTTAGGGTTGTTGGAACAAGACCTTTAATTACCATGTAAAAAATCAACTTTTTTTTCCAATAAAAGTCAATCCGCCTGGTCATCTTGCGACTTTGCCCGGTTTTTGCACTGAGTTTGCTCTCAGTGTGCGACCTGCCTATCTACCTAGGCAGATTAGAGGACTTACGGTGTGTTTTGATAGTTGAGGAGAAAAAAAAAAGAGAAGAAAGAACTATTTTTTTATCTTATTTGATGACAGAAGAGAAGAGAAGAGGAAAGAAATATTTTATTTTCTTGTTTGATTTATAGCGTGTAAACTGAAAAGTTAGTTTCCCTCAATTTTTTTTATTTTGTTTTTAAAATAAAAAATGAGGGAACCCAAATTTTTCTCCTATTTGTCCCTCTCTCCCTTTCTATTTCTCTTCCATGACTATCAAACAACCCTCAGGTTTTCACAACAATTTTTAAAAGTTTATTTAAACTATAATTAAATTAGTAAAACTGTCCCGGAAATTTCCCTAAAATTTTTCTTTGAAATTCAGTAGGTGCTTAATTTGTCCATGTTCTGAAAATGTGTTTTGGCGAGTAAGTTTCCCTCTCAATAGTTACTTGGTCATACCTATGGACTGTACACTCTGACTGAATGAAAACTTAAAAAATATTAGTTACAATACTTATGTGATACAAAAGGTCTGTGATACATATTCATAAATATTTGGAATCTTAATTATTAAAATATTATTTTATTTTAAGTAAAATGATTTAAAATTTAAATTTGATTAAAAATTATATGATTATATATTATCACGTTGTACAGCATCATTATTAGTTGGTATCATTGTTGTAGACAATATTTACCCTATATTAATGGGTCATCTTCAAGGCTATGAATCCACTAGCTGTCCATTCCCTCGCCATTGTGTTGTGAGAGTATCCATTGCCGTACGAGCCATGTCCACGAAGAAGAAGCTAGAAGGCAAAGTAGCCATCATCACCGGCGGTGCAAGCGGCATCGGCGAGGCCACCGCGCATCTCTTCGCCGTTCACGGTGCTCTTGCCATCGTGATTGCCGACATCCAAGACGAGAAGGGCCGACAAGTTGCCGCAGCCATCGGCTCCCACCGATGCAGCTACTTCCGCTGCGACGTTACGGACGAGGAGCAAGTCAAAGCTATGGTGGAGTGGACCGTCCAGACTCACGGCCACCTCGACATCATGTTCAGCAACGCCGGAATAGCACCCGGCTCCGATCAGACCGTCCTTGATCTCGACTTCTCCGAGTTCGACCGCCTCTTCGCCGTCAACGTTCGAGGCATGGCTGCATGCGTGAAGCACGCGGCGCGTGCGATGGTGGAGCGGCGCGTGAGGGGGAGCATCGTGTGCACAACGAGCGTAGTGGCTAGAAAAGGAGGAACGATTCTGACCGACTACGTCATGTCCAAACATGCGGTGCTTGGGCTTGTCCGATCGGCGAGCCGGCAGCTCGGGGAGCATGGAATTAGGGTGAATTGCGTTTCTCCGTTCGGTGTTGCGACGCCGTTAACGTGCGAGATGCTTGGAAAGGAGGCGGAGGAAGTTGAGCAGGTTTACGAGCCGTTAGTTCCGTTAAAAGGGACGGTGCTGAAAGTTACACACGTGGCGGATGGTGTCGTCTTCCTCGCCTCCGATGATTCAGCATTTGTCTCCGGTCATGACCTCCTCATCGACGGCGGGTACTGTTCTTGATGATTCAGTCTCTAAGATTAGACCAATCACCTACTTTGTGAAAATCAAAGTCTCGGAGCAATTAAAAATGATCTATCTTGATCATATGGGTCTCATTAATAAATTAAGTTCGCGAATATTCAACGTTGATTTAAATTTTTTTTTGAAAAGGTGATTTAAATATTTCAAAGGTCTGCTTTTTTGTTTAAGAAACAAGGAAGAACAAGGAATGAGAATATGCAAGGAAATGGAATCAAATGGCTACATATGAGTTAGTAGTACTACTGGGTTTTTGAGTTTGACATACAGATAAGCGCGGAAGAAATTAGTCGGCGTTCCCGGACTGTGTCCTTCCTCTTTTTCTCACCGTGTGTGGATCCATCAATTATTAGGTGAGATATTTAACCTCAGGTGATTTAGTTAGGTGGGATATCCAGTTGCTCCGCTCATCAAATGCGCGCTGTGGCGTGGCACCAAAGTCACAACGCTTGACGTTAACATGACGTTTGACTTTTCCACTCCCAATTTTAATATCTTTCCCGTTCCAATACTATTTATGATGTCTCAATTTTCCTTCTCCATACTTACTAGCTATTTTTTGGTCAGAATTACTTTCTGGTTCAAACTTTCAAGTTCCTCTCTTCCTCTGACTTTTCAGAATTTCCTCTCTTCTCTGCTCTCTCTCTACTGTTGCCAAGTATTCTCCATTTTTAATTTCTCTCACTCTTATCGTTTTGGTCACAAGAACAAACCTATTTGCAATTGGTTATTCTCTTTCCCTCTTTCTTTCTCTGGATTTTTGTTTGTCCTTCTCCATGAGTATGAATATATGTGGTATAGAAGCGTAATTAGTTTAAGAGATATGATCATGGGCTTCACTAGAAGTGATAGCCCCCATCTTTGGTAGACATCTACTCCATTTTTTTTTTTTCGTCTCTCTCTTGGCCTGATCTTGTGCCCTAAACTAAGATGGAACTCTCTTGCAGTCTTTCAAGCACTCTGATGGGTATCCTTCCCGAAGGCCCAAACAAGCCACTCCCAAAGGCCCGAGCAGGCCACTCCCAAAGGCCCAAGCAGACCCCCTACGATCAGACATCCTCGATCACGTCTACCTAACTAACTGGACAACCTGAGTATAGCATCAGGCACCTCACAGGCATGCCCTGAGATTCATGCCTATGAATCAGCCACAACCCCTTGATGGAGGCACCATTACGCCCATAATGCATGCTGTCGTTATTTAAGAATCGTTCAAATCTACATCGGTATATAAAGAGGACTTCACCACCTCCATAGGTGTAAGTGGGATTTTCGCGAAAGCCTGGCCGATCACTTGAACTAATATTGAATAGCACCAACTCGCTGCAAGAAGTCAGGAAAGTTAGAATGGGTTAGCTTACTTTGGGCCGATCACACTCTGATAAGTAAGTTACCGATCTTCATCGAGAATCAAATGAATAAAGACCGTGTATGCGTTAAATCAATTGTTCATACCTTGCTCATTGGGGCTCCAGTATTTATAGTCTAATCGATGGAGTGCTAACCTTTGTGTCTGCCTTAGGGTTATGGTGACCTATCTCATAGACCACATTATTCGTTTTTGACTGATCGGATATGGGTTCAGCTTTACCACTGTGCCAGAATCTGGCTGATCGGACGTGAGTGTAGATGTTGCGTGGCGAGCCGTTGTCGCATTAAATACGGGTTATTTCCACATTAAATGCTGAGATTAGAGCATTAAATGCTCTGATTATACTTGTGGGTTGGGTTCGCCGTGTTTGACTTGGGCCCGAGGTCAGCAATGTGGGCTTGATCGCATTGTTGACTATTTGGGCTGACCTGTAGCCTAACTTTATTCACTTAATTTTTATTGGGCCTGACTGAACGGATTGGGCCAGAATTCTTTGACCCACAATTGCCCCCAGCCCTTGCACCCTTTTTAGCTCCTCGAAGGGTCAACGATCGTGTCGGGTCATTATGATGTTCTTTCAAGTGTGCTACTATTTCGGTAGTTATTTGGCCACATGTACGGCACAGATTTAAAGCCACAGTGATGAGATGTTGGGGCATTAATAACTGATGTAATGTTCCGCCGTTACGACGTGATTGCTACCTTTTCGCGCAAATGAACCAGTGGCATGGAAAAGTATAAAGGAGGGTGCCCTTTTTGGTAATGGGCACTTATTTACTTTGTCTTCTTGACTGAGAGTGTCCCTTGCTAACCCCCTCCATTGTAAGTCCTTTTTGGGCTCATCTTTCTCTTGTAAAATTTTTCCTTCGATGGTTGTCCCCTGATGGCAGCACGTCTAAGAAAAATGGTAGAGAGTTCGGCGGTGATTGCCGCCTTTAAGGCAAGATATAAAATTCCCGACCAAATCGGCCTAGAGTTAGTAAACTCCAACGACTTTTGTATGGAAGAGACTGAGAAGGGAATGCCTTTCCCAGTTATCGCCATTGTCGAGGGAGGTCGTGGGTTTCCTTTATATCACCTTCTCTAAAAGTTTATTGTCCACTGTAAAGTAGCACTCTCCCAACTCTCATCAAATGTATATAGGATAGTCTTTGGGATGCTCGAGCTTAATCAGTGCTTGGGTATGAACTTGGGCTTGCCGAGCTTGACTACTGCTATACACTTTGTAGAGTAGGGGGTGAGAGCTTGAAAGTCAATCTTCGGGCCTTTGATAAAAGTAGGGAGATAGTGAAGTGTCTGTCGTCCTCTGGGAGGGGCGTAGATGACGTTAGGGTTTGCATATCCGGCCTTTGGGAGTTTGGCGACCTACCTTTGGGTGAAAGACCGGCGAGACGATGGCTTAGATTGCCTCAGGAAATAGGTTTGATGCAAGTTTATGATTACTTTTCTCCATCTATTTTATTTAGTTTCTAACCTCTTCTTTGCCATTCTTGTAGAGTCGAAAAAAAGGACGAGAGACATCGCCTGCGGGGTCAATTTTGTTAATCTGACGAAGGTCTTGGGCTTTCGTGGCCAGGGCAAGTTGAGAGACCTCGTGCAAACCCCTCACATCTTGTTGAACTACCCGCTTCGCTAGTCCTCGTTTATCGCAAAGATAGGAATCCCACTGAACGTCCTTGCAACATTGGTCGAGCAAGGTGCGAAGAGGGATTTTAAAGAGATCCTTGTTGGCGTTGCCATCGAAAGGGCACACGCCGCGAGGCAAGTGACCGTCATTGCTCCTCCTCTATTTGATTCTGTTGCCTAGGAACAACAGACTCTTAAACTTCGGTCTAGTTCAAACAGCTCAACTTCAACATCAGAGCCCTCAACTGTGCTCGGTCGCCGTGTTAAGCTAAGCCAGAAGAAGCGGATGGCAACCCATCTCCTGACCAACACAACAAGATGAATATTAAGGAAATGATATTTGTCGCGGCAAGGAAGCTACTAAAAAAGGCTGATGCAGAAGCTGCTAATTCCCTGGCCATCGATTTGGAAACTTCCTTGGTCGAGGATGCGGCGCCTCTGCAGAAGAAGTCGAGTACTCAGCTTCAGATAAAGAAAGCTCCCGAGCTAGCCGCCCAACTGCCGGCCCCAAAGAAGGCGAAGGTCGGCTCCAAAGGTGTCGGTGACCATCATTCCCGACATTCTAGGTGGGCGCATGACGACTACCGACTCCATGATTGACCAGGCCGAGGTGGCATTGGGTGTTCTCCACAGCGCCCTACCGAAGCAGGACGTTATGAAGCTGAGAAATGCCAATGATCTTAATGTTTTCATAGGTGCCTTCCACGACTCTATTCTGGTAATTAGTTCTTTATTATCCCTTCAACTCTGTTCTTGATTCTTTTCTCATTTAAACACGTAATCTTATTATGTAAGGTTGCCTTAACGCTATGGAGGCGATGAGCCTCTTTCAGTCCCTTGCCGAGCAACACCAGCAGTTAATCAAAGAGCATGTTGGATTGAAGAAGGAATGACTCGAGACCAGTCAGAAGAGACTGTTGCAAAAAAAGAAGGTAGAGGAGGCCATGGTAGAGTTAAAGATGGTCACTGCTGATTTTGAAAAGAGGGACAAGGAGGCCAACGCACTGCTGGAAAAGAATGAAATGCAGTCTGTGAATCTGTTCAAGGCCAAAGTTGGGATTGAAGCACTACAAGCTGAGGTGGCCAAACTGAAAGTAGAGGAAGAGCTGATAATGCAGAGAGGTACTGACCGGGCGATCGGGGATCTTACTGTTCAAATGACGGACTTGAGCCGGACCATCTTCCGAGAGGGTTAGAATGGTGTCTTGTTTGCCAAGGTGGAGAAGTTCTCTGACGTGTGGAAGCTATGCCCCGACTACTTCGACACGATAGAGGACGACTCTGTTGACCCTGAGAAGGTGGTTACCAATACCAAACAGAAGAGAAAACTTGCTTAAGAGGCCTCTGCTAAAGAAACCAAATCTGCTGCCAAACTGCCAAAGGCTACCGATGAAGCTTCTGGAGAAAAATCGGTTGGAGACCATCAATAATAACTAGTTTTTTGTACTTTTTTCTTGTTTCTCTGTTTAATTAATCAGTTTCAAATTAATACAAGTCCTTTTTGCTTTACTGAGTCTGTCTTCAATTTTGCTGTTTTATCAGAATTTATAAACTTGTCAATCTGAATGTGTTAAGCATAACCAAATTTAGATTTTAGTTTGTGCTTGCGCATAAAGCTCTGGCCTGCCCTATTTGGGTAGGATTATTTCTAGGCGTTTTTAATTTGATTTTTTGTTTGAGTTTGTGACCTTTATTGGCAGACTTGTCTAACTTGGATAGGACTAAGTTTTTACATTTGCTTTTTTGTGACCTACATTGGCCGACTTGTCCAATTTGGACAAGACCAAGTTTTTTATACTTGATTTTTGTAACCTTCATTGGCTAACCTATCCAACTTGGACATGACCAAGTTTTTTCACTTGGTTTTTGTGACCTTCATCGGCTAACTTGTCCAACTTGGACATGACCAAGTTTTTTACACTTAGTTTTTGTGACTTTCATTAGCCGACCTGTCTAACTTGGACAGGACCAAGTTTTAATACTTGATTTTTATTTTTGTCTTCCCTTAGTGCTTTGTATTTTGGAGTTGGCATTAGATGAGTAAATTTGTTTGAAAGACTTCAAATTTTATTGATCATATGAAGCTTCAGAAAGACTAAACATCGCTGAGTAGATATATTACACGAGAGTCAATTCTACTGAATAAAATTTCCTTAAATTGTTTGCGTTCCAAGGTCGGGGTAGTTGTCTTCCATCTTCGATAGTTTTCAGTCGGTATGCCCCCACGCCGACTTGGGATGCCACTCTGTGAGGACCCTCCCAGTTAAGGCTAAGCTTTTCATCTGCCGGATTCTTTATTACCTCTAGTACTTTCTGCAGTACTAAGTCTCCTGGTACAAAGGATCTTGGCTAAACTCTTTTGTTGTAGGAACGACTTAATTATTGATGATACCCAGTGAGCTTAATCAAGGCAGCCCCTCTGTTTTCTTCTACAAGATCAAGGTCTCTAGCCAAAGTCTAGTGGTTAAGTTTAGTGTTAAATGCTGCCGATCTGATTGGTGGTAGTCCCACCTCCAAGGGTATTACTGCTTCCACCCTGTAAGCCAAAGAAAAGGGTGTATCTTTAGTAGACCTCCTCCAGGTAGTTTTATAGGACCATAAGACGCTGGGCAGTTCCTCTACCCATTTTCTTTTACTCTTTTCCAGTTGTTTCTTGATCCTGTTTAACATAGTTTTATTTGATATTTTGACTTGCCTGTTACACTACAGACATGCTGGTATTGAATAGTATTTTTTAATTATGAGATCGGCGCAGAATGATCTGAACATGTTACCATCAAATTGGGTTCCGTTGTCCGAGAGAAGTGCCTGAGGTATGCCGAATCTTGTTACTATGTTTCTCTAGGCAAATCTTTTGGCATCAATCTCTTTGATGGTTTATAGGCGCTTTGCCTCCACCTACTTGGTGAAGTAGTTTGTTGCCACAATAAGAAACCTCCTATTGCCTAGAGCTCTGGTGTAAGTGCCCCATTTTTTTTCGCTCAGCAACATCTGGATCGACCAAATTCAACTTTCAAACATCACAGCACAAACAAGCTCAAGACGGCTCTTTTAAACTCCAATCCAATCAATTAATCGCTTTCCGGACCTATAAGGCCCAATTGAAGCTAAAAATACCATATTACCCCTAGGCATTCCAGGTAGCTTTCTGAGACCAAGCGGTCTCGGGAACCAACACCATCCACGTAGCTTCCCGAGATCGGACGATCTCAAGGACCAACACCTTATCAAATTCCAAACGATTCATTTCTGGCCCCTGCTAGCCTGCCAACATAAAATATTCGTCATTTGGTAGTTCTCCGAGACCAGTCATTCTAGGGGACCAACACCACCCTCACAGGTAGCTTTCTGATACTAGGCATTCTAAAAAACCAACACCACCCTACAAGTAGCTCTCTAAGATCGAGCGGTCTCAAGGACCAACATCGCACAGGTAGCTTTCCTAGACCGGGCGGTCAAGGGAACCAACACCTAGGTCAACACCGGCGCCTGTTAGCCCGACTCGGTAAAAAATGACCAAACTTACCCTTTGGGCCTTCAGGCACGTCTTGAGAAAGCTTAAAATCCCTCAAGATGGTAAGTCCAACTTTCCAAAGTGATCATAAACAGTTAGGCGTACTTAGCATGCCATCCTGTTTAGCTCCGGTCCCATTCTGGTCGAAATGACTATTTTGTTCCTAAACACCCCAGCACAGTACAAATCTCACCAAGCACTAGAAAACTCTCCTAAGTTCATCCTCAAATAGTCCGACATGCTTAACATGCCACTCCAACCCGTTCTGACCTTTTTCAACCAATCCTGATCGAAATGACCGTTTTACCCCTAGCGACCTAACCGCACCCCGAAACTACACCGGCCTTGGGTATTGAACAACAGATCTCATCATACAACCCTGTTTAACCTAAGGTGAATATCACGACTTTAAACACTCCCGGCTCAATGAAAGCCCCTTTGAAGGGTCTCACAAATTTTCTGTTAGGGTTATCTTTTCTCTTAATTCCCTAGTTATAACGTACCGTCAAACGACTTGAGAAATGTGTAAACCAGGAAATTCTCAAAAGCTCATCCATAGTTCTTTCTATCGATACGGCTCGATCAGATAGGTCACTTTATGAAACCCCTTATTACATGGCTTAAAAATTGCCACTTTCAGTAACTCTTGGACCGTCTCACAGACGCTTTACTAAGGTTGACCTTTTTTCCAATTCATTGATTATAACGCACTGTCAAATGACTTGAGAAATGCGTAAATTAGAGAATTTCTAAAAGTATTTCTAGATCACTTTCCATTGGCACGATCCGATTGGAGAGATTGCTTCCCGAAGTTCTCGATTACATGGCCTACAAACAGCTACTTTTGAACACTCGTGGAGCGTATCATAGGCGCTTCGCAAAAATGTGTTTTCATGCACATTTCCCGAGAAGATATTTCTCTATTCTGAACACCTTGCCAGCTTCTCGAAAATTCAAAGTTCATGAGAAACACTAACAGGATACTGTGAACGTAATCGATTTTTTTGAATCCTTTCTGGTTTGCACAATTATCGAGGCAAAGTTTAAACAAACATTCCCAGCAGCGAAGCATATGCTACATGTGTCCAGCTTTTGATAAGATCGATCAATCTTTGCTTAGCCCTTAAGATTTAGTCAGTACAATGTATGCCACGTCTTATTCTGCCAGTAAAATAGTACTGGTGTATGTAGCACATGTGCCAGGACAAATTTTGTCAGGCGCATGTACTACATGCGCCAGTCCTCTCCAACTTTGCCTATAAATACAGGCCTCCCCCTTTACATATTTTAGAATCGAAATTGATAGCAAAACTTTGCTAAAACTACTCCAGAATCTCGAATTTCTATATACATTCCACACTTCAAGCACTTAGGCTAGATTCTATCTCTCCTAACCCATACACTACACCTATATAGCCTTCAATGCCATAGAAGACCTCCTTCCAGCCCCTTCAAGCCTCTTCAAGGCTATTCAAGCTCAAGTCAAGGCATCTATGAAGGTTTGAAAGTGTTTGAGGGCAAAAGATAGTATTCTCTTTACATTTTTACAATCCCACCCTTCTCTTCTCCTTCCTAGCCTACTTAGCATATTCTCTATTTTAACTCCCATTTTCTATCCCTCTTTCTTGCATGCTTGAAATAAGGAAGCTCTTAGTTCATATCTAGAGGAAAGTTTGTGAGAGCCACTGTGTAGGGAACTTCTCACAAACCTACCTTAAGATGGTATGGCCTTAGGGCACCTTGCTATGTGATGAAGCCTCAAGCCTTGTATGATTTCATGACCCCTTTGCAATAGTTATCTAGTTCATATTTTGCATGCTTGGCTTTATTTTCATGTTCATGGCCATTTTTCCAAAATTTTCACTATCTCCATTTCTATGGCATTCTCAAGCTTTATATTCAAAAGATTCCCTAAAACTGGTCTTAGAGTTGATTCTTTGAATCCTAAGTCAAACCCTCAATTTTTACACCTTAGAAAACCCTCTTTAAGTCACTTGACTTTATTTTGCAACCCTATATTTCATTGTTTTTCAAAATTGTGTTAAAATGGCTTTCAAACCCTTTTCTTCTATATTGATTTTCAATGGCTTTACTCTATTGAATTTTGTGGTTTAAATAGTCCTTTGGAACCTTCTCTTAAGTAGTCTTCCCATTATCTTGATCATATGAATCTTAGTTCATTAGAGTTGGCTCTACTATTTTTAAATGGTTTTCAAAACGATTATCTTGAAAAAGAGTTTTCAAAATTACACCCTCTTTAACTTGCATAAAAACGATTTCCCTAAATCATCATTTTCACCTTGATTTTTAGAAGTTTTGCTTTCTCGAATATTGTGGTTGGAATGGTCCCATAGAGTCCTTTTTGGAGTGATTTCCTTCAAATCGACCATATGAACCCTTATTTCTTAGAGTGGTCTTCAATTTGTTAAAAGTGGTTTTCCAAAGCAAATTTTCAAAAGATCATTCTCTTTAATTTTCAAGTCTTCAAAACTATCCATTCAATATTAATTTTCACAAATTTTACTCTCTTGAGTTAGTGGGTGAAATGGTTTCAAGGCAACCTTCTCTTGATTGGTCTGACAATATCAACCGTAAGACCCCAACACTCACTTGAGTGGATTTCATAAAATGGGTTTCAAAACCTACTTTCAAATTTCATACATAAAACCACGTTGTTGACTCTACGCCTTGATTTTAATGATAACTAAACTTGGTGTTAGTTTACTAATGCGTTTAATCAGTGTGCAGATTAATAAGGATTATAATTTAGACTTAAAGCTGGACTTAAAGTCTAATACATATCAAAATGACTGCACAACAATTTCAAGTTTGAGCCATGCACCAAAACAGAGCAATTGCAATCATTCAAACTTCAAACAAATGAAGTTGACTTGAATTCGAAAAGATTGAAGATGTTCAAAAAGATAATTCATCATGATTGTAAAGTCTCTATAAAGAATTCAAAATAAGACTTCATCAAAGCTGTGAAAATTTAGTAAAGTTGATGTGTATTGAGAGTGCTTAAAAGTAGATTTCATCAAGTTTCTAAAGACTCAATGAAATTGATTTGAACTCGAAGAGATTGAAAGTGATTCAAATAAAGAATTCATCATATGTGCAAAGACTCCTTGAAGAATCCCAGAGATGCTTTAGAAAAAACCAAATTGAATTAAAGACATTCTTAAAATTTTCACAATCGATTAAAGACTTTAAAGTATTATCATACCCCAGAGAGAAGACTCTTTAAAGATCTTAAAGTATTTTTGAAGTCATATTTGATCAAGAAAGGCTTGAGTGAAGATTTATGGGTGATGTGTCGACACATGAATTTGAAGTGTTGACACATGAAGATAGTGGATAAAATCTGGGGAATGCAGGCTTGATGTGTCAACACATGGAAGTCAGGTGTCGACACTTGGGGACTAACGATTATATTTTTAAACGTTATAATGAACTGGGCGTGCATTTAATGAAGCTCCAACAACCTCCAACAGGTGAAATCAATTCAGGGCTTTATATATAAACCTCCAAATGCATTTATGGACAAGAGATATAACATTCACTGATTGATTGAGTTGAAAAATTTAAAAATTCTCTTTGTCTTCAAGTTGGCAGTTAGTGAGCTATTCAATTCCTATCTACTCTTCATAGAGAGCTTGTATTTCATTTGTATATCTTTCATATACTTGTAAGTGAGAGTTGAGTATTCTCTTGTAAAAAAAAAACACTTGTAAGTTGAAGTGGATCTTGGACAAAACCACTTGGTAGCTGGAAGAACTTGGAAAGAAGTTCTTATATAAAAGTGAGCTGAGAACTTTGAAAATCAATATCTACTTTGTAAATAGAGATTGCATAGTGGAATAAAACTTCAAAGGGATCTTTGGGTAAGGACGTAGATCACAAGTTGTGGTTGAACCTCGATAATTTTTGGTATGCTTTCTTGTGCTCTGTTTTCATTTTATTATTGCTTATATTGCATTGCATACATCTTGAACTACTATTCTATTAATTAGATTAATTTTAATTAATCTAAATTACTTTAATTTTTAATAAACCCAATTCACCCCCCTCTTGAGTTGCCTTTTGGGCCAACAATTGGTATCAAAGCTTGTATTCCTATTTTAGGCTAAATATCGTAGGAATTGATACATGGCAACCAACTTTGCAAGCTCTCTTGGTGAGGGTCAATCCACAAATAGACTACCTATGTTTAATGACACCAATTACAACTATTGGAATAATAGAATGAGATTCTATATTCAATCGGTAGATTATGAATTATGAAAAATTATAATGAATGGTCCCAAAACCCTTACGAAAAGAGTAGAAAGGATTGATATCCCTAAGCCTGAATCCGAATGGGATGAGGATGATTTAAAAATGTTGTAATCTAATGCCAAAGTCATAAATATTTTATATTGTGCACTTGATCCTAACGAATTCTAACGCATCTCTACTTTTGAATTAGCCAAAGAAATATGGGATAGACTAGAGGTAACACATAAATGTACTAATCGAGTTAAGGAATCTAAAATCAATATCTTAGTATATAGTTATGAATTGTTTAAAATGAAAACGGGTGAGTCTATTACCTAAATGTTCACAACGTTCACTGATATTATTAATAGTTTGAAATCTCTTCGAAAGGTGTATCCTAATAATGAGTAGGTAAGAAAGATCTTAAGGTCACTACCAAAAACTTGGGTTCGCTAAGGTCACAACAATTCAAGAAGCAAAGGACCTCAACACATTGCCTTTTGAAGAACTTCTAGGCTCCCTCATGACACATGAGCTTACTCAAAAGCAACATGCCCAAGAGGATGAAGAAAAGAAGAAGAGGTTAGTGGCATTCAAGTTTACCAGTCAATAAGAAGATTCAGTAAGTGATGAGGATGATGAAGAAATTGCCCTCATCACACTAAAATTTAGAAAGTTCATGAAGAGTAAATGGAAAGGAGGAAAAAAGCATGAAGCCAAAGGAGATTCTAGTAAAGAATCAACCATTATATGCTATGAATGTAAAAAGCTTAGCCATATAAAGGTTGAATACCCCCTGCTTAAAAAGAAAAGAAAGAAAAACCAAGGGAAGAGGGCAATGACAACTATGATATGGAGTGACGATGAAGAATCTGACTCCGAAGGAGAAGCCGAATCTCAAGAGGTGGCTAATCTTTATCTCATGGCTTATAAGGAAGACGATGAGATATCAAACTCAAACTCATCTCGATTTACTTTCAATAAATTACAAGATGCATTTAATGATTTACTTTTCAAATTCAAAAAGATGGTTTCTACTCTTACCAAGGAAAATGAGGACTTGCAAAAAAAAAATGATGTATTAAAAAAATGAATTATGTGTTTTGAAAGAAAAGATTCAAAAAAACTTTTTTCCAAAGGATTCTTCAAAGGAAAACCAAATTTTAAATGATAAAGTTAAAACATTTGGAAAAAAACACACTTTTTAGATGTGTAAACAGAAAAGAAAAATTGGATGCTATATTGGGAAAACAAAGGTGCTCACTAGACAAAGTTGGACTTCATTTTGATCCATTTAAAAGAAGAAAATTTTTAAAAGGCAGATTTGTTTCTTCTACTGGAAAATCACAGTTTCATGTTTTTACTATCATAAAGTAGAACACATTGCTAGTAGATGTTATGCTATGCAAAAATCTATTGCTCCTAACAATGCATGAGTCCCTAAAAGGCCATTAAGGACTAACCCCCAAGGACCCAAGATAGTTTGGGTACCTACAATCAAATGAACTCTTTTGTAGGTGTGCCTTCAAGCTAAATCTAAAAAAGACCATTGGTAGTTGGATAGTGGATGCTCAAGACACATGACGCGAAATGAAGCACAATTCACATCTTTCTCACCAAAGGATTGAGGACTTGTCACATTTTGAGATAATAGCAAGGGGAAGATCATCGGTATAGGTAGTGTTGATAAGAACTCTTCCACTTCTATTAAAAATGTCTTGTTTGTCAAAGGACTCAAACACAATCTTTTGAACATTAGTCAACTTTGTGACAAAGGATGTAAGGTTGTATTTGAATCCTCTAAATGTAATGTGATTGACATCAATAGTAACAAGACTATTCTCACTAGGCATAGACAAGGCAATATATACATTTTTTTTTATTTAAATGACTTATCTTCTTGCAAAGTTGAATGCCTTGCCGCTATGAATAGTGACAAAAGTTGGTTGTGGCAGAGAAGACTTGGTCACATTAGCATGAGCATACTTTCAAAGGTTTCTAAAAATGATTTGGTCAAAGGATTTTCAAAAATAAAATTTGACAAGGATAGAGTTTGTGATGCTTGTCAATTGAGTAAGCAAACTCGAATATCTTTTAAATCTATAAATATGTTGATCACTTCTAGGCCATTACAATTGTTGCATATGGATTTATTTGGATCAACTATAACTTTAAATTTTGGTGGAAAACAATATGCACTTGTTATTGTTGATGACTATTCTAGATTTATATGGACATTCTTCTTAGCTCACAAGGATGAGACAATTGTTTTCTTTAGAAAAGTTTGCAAAAAGGTTTAAAATGAGAAAGGTTTTTCAATCACTTCTATAAGGACTGATCATGGAGGGGAATTTGATTGCAAACCTGTTGAAATGTTTTGTGATGAAAATGGTTTTGATCACAACTTTTTAGCCCCTAGAACATCTCAACAAAATGGAGTTATTGAGAAGAAAAATAGAGTTTTGGAAGAAATGGGTAGAACCATGCTTTGTGAAAATGGTTTACCAAAATATTTTTGGGCTGAAGTTGTCAATACAGCTTGCTACATTTTAAATCGAATTCTTTTAAGAAAATTTTTAAACAAAACCTCTTATGAGCTTTAGAAAGATAAGAAACCAAATGTCTTGTACTTTAGAGCCTTTGGATGCAAATGCTTAGTCTTAAATAACAATAAAGACAACCTTGACAAGTTTGATACAAAATCTGACGAGGGTATATTTATTGGATATTCATCACATAGCAAAGGTTATAGAGTCTTTAATAAGAGGACTTCAATAGTTGAGGAATTAGTCCGTGTCACTTTTGATAAACATAACTCTTTTTTAGAAATGTTTTAAGTGATGATATAGATGAGGTAGAGCAAAATATGAAAAGATTGGATATTCAACTAAGCTTAAACGAAGAACCACAAAAGGAGAAAGAAGTACAAGAAGCCTCTACAAGCCAACAAGAGATTAATGAAGGTCTACCTAATGAATGGAAGTTTGTGCATAACTATCCTACAGAACAAATCATAGGTGATCCTTCACAAGGGGAAAGAACTTGATCCTCTTTTAAAAATGTATGTAATCATCTTGCATTTTTATCATAAATAGAACCTAAGTGTTTTAATGATACTGAAAATGATGAGTTTTGGATTAATTCTATGCAAGAGGAATTGAATCAATTTTAAAGGAATGAGGTATGACACCTTGTTCCTAGGCCTAATGATCATCTAGTCATTAGAATTAAATGGGTTTTTAGAAATAAAATGGATGAATCCAGAGTTGTTGTGAGGAACAAGGTAAGATTTGTTGCTCAAGAATATAGCTAAGAGGAAGACATTGATTTTGATAAAATATATGCTCTGGTAGCTAGATTAGAGGCTATTAGGTTGTTACTTACATTCTCATGCTTTAAAGATTTCAAACTATATTAAATGGATGTTAAAAGTGTTTTTCTAAATGGTTTTATTAATGAAGAGGTATATGTTGAGCAACTCTCCGGATTTGAAGATTCAAAATTTCTTAACCATGTTTTCAAATTAACAAAAGTTTTATATGGTTTGAAGTAAGCCCCAAGGGCTTGGTATGAAAGATTGAGTAAGTTTTTTATTGAAAAAGGTTTTTCAAGAGGAAAAATATATACCACTCTTTTTATCAGGATTAAAAACAATGACATGCTCTTAGTACAAATATATGTGGATGATATTATATTTGGTGCTACTAATGAGTCGTTTTGCAAGAAATTTTCTAAGGGTATGCAGGGAGAATCCGAAATGAGTATGATGGACGAACTTAATTACTTTCTCGGTCTTCAAATTAAGCAATCAAAGGAAGGCATCTTTATCAACCAAGTCAAGTACATCAAGGACTTGATCAAGAAGTTTGACATGGAAGATGCAAAGCCTTTAAATATTCTAATGAGTACCACAACAAAACTGGATAGCGATGAGAAAGGTAAATCAGTAGACACTAAATTTTATAGAAGCATGATAGACTTTTTATTATATCTAACTGCTAGTAGGCCAGATATAATGTTTAGTATTTGCTTATATGCTCGATTTCAATCAAATCCTAAAGAATCTCATGTGATAGTTGTGAAAAGAATCTTTCGTTATCTCAAGCACACACCTAACCTTGGATTATGGTATCCAAAAGGTACTTGCTTTAATTTGATTACTTTCATTAATGCTGACTATGCGGAGAATGGAGTTGATAGGAAGAGCACAAGTAGTTCTTGCCAACTCCTAGGCAATATGATTATGTCTTGGCATAGTAAGAAACAAAATTCGGTTGCTCTCTCCCTAGTTGAGGCTGAATATGTAGCAACTGGTAGTTGTTGTACTCAAGTGTTATGGATTAAACTACAATTGGAAGATTATAGTATCTCATTTGATCATATACCTATTAGATGTAATAATACTAGTGCTATAAACTTGATTAAGAACCCCATTCAATACTCTCGCACAAAACACATTGAAATTAGATATTATTTCATATGAGATCATGTGTAAAAGGGTGATATTAAACTTGATTTTGTACGCACAAACATGCAATTGACTGATATTTTTATAAAACCATTAAGTGAAGATAGGTTTTGCATGATAAGAAAAGAATTGGGAATGAGTGATCCTATATCTTGATTTTTGATTAAAATTTAGTGAAATTCGTATTATTTATGTTTTATGAATGATTCTTATATTATTTGTGTTTTTATTATGAACAAATGTGTTGATTGATTGTATAAGTTGCATTTCTAGTTCTTAAAATTCATTGCATGCTCATAATAGAACATATGCTCACTCCAAATTGAAAAACCATCTCCTAAATTCATTTACACTCAATATGACCCAGTCTAGTTGCATATGTCGACACACCATTTTTTATGTGTCGACACATCACGACAGTGGACTCAAAATGATTTGTTGACACACATGTGTCGACACATCAAGTTCATGTGTTGACACATGAGTCGGACCTATATATTTTATAACACCCCACTTTACAAATATTCGAACTTTCCCTTCCTCTCTCTATTTTGCTACCTTGTTTGCACCAAACCAACCGCCACCAACAAATCATCGCAAATTTCTCTTTTAATCACTTTAAAAACCCTAATCTATCCCTTCTTAATCTCTCTCTCAAACCCTAACCATCTATCCCCAAATCTCTTTATCTCTCTCAAAACTTTAAATTATCAAAATTGGTCCCAAAATCGATCAGAGACAGCAAAACCCTAAGAGGTCTTCTACTAGAACTCAGAAACGGCAAAGGGTTGGAACACCGACTCAAAAATTAATTGAAGGAATTTCATCAGATCACAATGACTGGGATGATGTACTCTTCAGAGACGAAATGGCTTAAGACAAGTTTTTAAACACTTTCTCTCTCTGTAAAATTCTAGTTGGACGATGGATTAACTTTTAGTATTTTGAGAATGAGAACTTTGAATTTCCTCACAACCTCACTAGCCTGGGATGGAAACCCCACACTTTGATTCGAGAGAATGTATACCCTGAATTGGTTATGCATTTCAACTCTAATCTCTTGAAGAAAGTTGAAAGTGTGAAATTGACAAGTTATGTGAAGGGAGTGGAGATCACCCTAAATGAGAGCTCGGCAAGTTGCCTCTAGTTTGACACCGACCTGGATGGCAACCTGTTGAACCATTGTAAGGCCACGTCCTCCAAGCTGAAGGGGAAGATTCAGCACATCAGGGACTGGTTTCCACTTCATAGCACCATCATTTGCTTATAGTGTTGAACATGACTGACTGGATCAGCCTTTCCATTATAGGGAGTGAAGTTTGGTGGTGTGAACTTTCATGGAGGTTGGCGGGACTCAATCTCTTCCGTGAATGGGGTGGATGCAATCTGGTCCAAGGCCCTTTTGATCATGTCTTGGGTAGTGCAGTCTTTGGGGTGCTGTTTTTTATCATCCATCTTTTCATTGAGCTACTTTTTTCAGTCTTTCTGTTCTTGACCAGCTCATACTTGATCCTTGTTCTGTGGCATCTGGCTCCTCTTACAGCGCCGATCTTGTTGCCTTTTGATGCAGCGCCCGATGCTAGAGGTGTAACTCACTTTCACTCATGCTAAGGGTGTGTCTTTACTTTTAGAGTCTTTGCTCCTTGTATTCTTTCCATGGCTCGGGGATCCTCCTCTGCCATGCCCATCTCTACTAGAGATTACTTCCCTTATAGCTCGAACTTGAGAGGTGATGTAGGCAATCTCTTTGTCGCACTGCCGAAGCTCCCATTCAGCAGAACGGAGCGTATGGTCGCTGGGGACACATCCATTGAAGGGCGTAGGGGCAAGGTCCCGGTGGTGGCCTTTGTAAAGGTTTGGCTCCTTGACGTAGTCTGGGTCTCTCCGCAACCCGTCTCTTTCTTCTTGGTGGCTCCCAGCAGGGGACTGGATTTCCGAGCTCTTCGTCTGACCTCGGTGGCAATCTATCAAGGTAGATCGGCAGTATGCCGAATTGGTATGGTCTTTACTAGAGGAAGTCTCATTTTCTCGCTCAGCAGGGTTTACTCCTCTTCCCCTTTGGACATTGGTACTCATAGTTAACTTGACCTGTCTACAGACGGCGTCAATTGTAAGTGGAATTTTCTAAAAGGCCTGGCCGATCACTCGAACCAATATCGAAGAGCACCAACTCGCTGCAAGGAACTAGGAAAGTTAAAATGGGTTGACGTACTTTGGGCAGATCACACTCCGACGATTAAATTAGCGATCTTAATTAAGAATCAAATGAGTAAAGACAGTATATGCGTGAAATCAATTGTCTATAACTTGCTCGTTGGGGCTTCAGTATTTATAGCGTAATCGATGGAGTGTTAACCCTTGTGTCTACCTTAGGGTTATGATGACCTATCTCGTAGACCACATCATTCGTCTTTGACTAATTGGACATGAGTCCAGTTTTACCGTCGTCTGGCTGATCGGACGTGAGTGCGGACGTCGCATGGTGAGCCGCTGCCGCATTAAATGCTGAGATCAGAGCATTAAATGCTCTGATTATACTCGTGGGTTAGGCTTGCCGCGTTTGGCTTGGGCCTGAGGTTGGCACAAGGTCAGTAATGCGGGCTTGGCTGCATTGCTGACTACTTGGGTTGACCCGTAGCCCAACTTTATTCACTTAATTTTTATTGGGCCTGACTAGGCGAACTGGACCGAAAATCTTCGACCCACAGTATACATACACAATTTCTTACCATCACTCTGCCCAGATTCTTTTTAACTTGTTGTTTAACTTTGACATCAGAGTGTTCTTGGCAGGCACTACACAAATGTACATAGTCTAGAGATTCTTGACTTTCTCTTAGATCATTCATGCTTGGCCTAAAACGGATTGTACAAATTTATTGTACCATCACACACTGTTTTCTTTTTTTTTTATTTTTTGGGTAAATTAATATGGACACCCTTAAAATATCTAACAATAATTTACAGTACGGCTTTTAAAATAACATTAACCTCACCAGATCTGTCCCCCGTTGTTTACCTCTTGACCTCTCATTTGAATGAATATATTTTACTTGCATGAATAAAAAAATTGTAAAAACAAAAATGCCCCTACTTAGCAATCACTCTCCTTCACGCTCTCAAGTGGAAGTTTGAACTAAACCGGCCATGGCCGAACCAATTTTCTTCTCCCCGTTCTCTATTTTTCGTCCTTCAATTCTCTCTCTAAAAATGACTACCGAATCAACCATGGGCGTACCCTATTTTACTTCTCTCTCTACATTGCTTTATCATTTTCTCCTTTTCGCTCTCCTCCATCATTGACCACCCATCTCTTCTCTCACCAACGACATGACGATTCATCTGCTCAACCCTCACTTTGTCTCGCTTTCTATCAACCAAACCCACCAACCAACTTCCATAGCCACATAGACCCCGACCGTCCACTTAACCGACCATCACTGTCACCAACGACCCCCCTCCACACTCCTTTCTTGCCACCCCCACCTCTGCAATCACTAGCCAAACCACCACCACCATTATTCAAAATCCCATAGCCAGAACTCACCCCATCACCCCATGTGAGTTGGGTTTCTTGACCACTTTGCCTGTTGAGGTTTTCGATACATCATTTTACTCGTAGTGGAGAGTGGTTTTGGTGTTTAAAAAATTGATGGGTTTGGCTGGTGTTAAGGGCACCCATAAAGTCATTGTTAGGAATAATAATATGAAATTAGAAATTTGTGATTAATGAACACTATCTTTAAAATGATATTTATTCCTATTATGTTGTTACATGATTGTAAGCAAATCACTTTCAGTATATAACAAAACGCACTGAGATCTACAAATAGCAATGCCTTTGGACGTTTATCCAGAACTTCTCACGTACGAAAGTTTTATGTCATGAACTAGAACTTAAACAAGTGCAAACGAAGATTCAAAATATTTACTAACTCGTTTTCCTCTAAATATACAGAGAATTTAAAGGTGCCTTTCTAGTTTTAAAATCAAAAGTTATAACTGTTTATTTCAAATGATCAATCATGGCTGTTTAGCTCAAATTAAACAATTACAAAGAAATATAAAATTAAAAAAATAAATGTAACATTTTTATTAATTCCACACGCGCACATGTTACGTAGACCACATTGCACACATGCAATGCAAAGCACTAGATAACCACAAAAAAACTCTCAACTTCAAATTGTCTTAGTAAAGTGTGCAATCCTTTATAAAGCAAAAAAAAGAAGATTCATAAACTTTCTTTAACTTTACACCCACATACACCCACTTATTTCTTAACTTTACAAGATACAAAGGGAGGAAAATGTTAAAGACAGAAGCAACTCTTAGTCAAGCGCAACACCATGTTTAAGTACATCGCCTAATTAACCCCATGTCAGACCTAGCCCACTTATTGTTAGTGTGCCCAGACTGATGTGGTGTCAATTAGACAACGTCGAACCGACATCCACATCTACCCTTAACGGCCTCTACAAAGGAAATATATACAACAGCCATTTCACTGGTGCTGCGTACAAGCCAGTGAGGCATCTAGGTTAAGGTCAAACCTGCTGAATTTTGATTTCAACTTTATAATCACTACAGTTGTTTTGAAGAACGAATCTCGGGGACTTGAGTCAACAAAGAACTCTGCTTCATGTTTTAGTATCAAACATGATATGTTTGAGGCCATTTAATGAAATAGTTCATTTTTTTATAAATAATTTAATGCAAGTGTTTTGTTATTCTATGAAGATTTAGGACCTGTGGTACAGTTTTTTTTTTTTTTTTTTTTTTAACAAAAAGGTTACTTAAAATAAGTGCAACAGAAAAGCAAGCTAAAAAAAACCTTGAATAGGGTGTTTGACAATCTGCTAAAAAAGTTAATTTTTTTGACACAAAAACTTGAATAGGGTGTTTGGTGTAAATATAAAGCTTTTTTTGGCTTCTCATATAAAATGATAGTAGTATCCTCAAATTGCACGCATAATTTAAAACCCCAACATCAGTTTTATACAAAATTAATGGACAAATAGGCAAGTTCATATCCACAAAAATTCACTTATACACAAATGCAACAGCCAAATTACACAACTTTGAAATCTTATGTCAAGTTTGTGCAATTAGTCTATGTATTTTGGGTGGTTTATTTCAGTCAAACACACAATTTCTAATAAACCCATGTTTTTTTGCAAAAGCTCCAATCAAAATTAATCAAAATTCGAAACCCTAAATGTCAATGAATTTTAAAATAACATCTCAAAGTAAATAATTTCAAAATTTCTCAAAGATTTTAGATTTTTTTAACCTAATCAATACAAAAATTCACCGAAAATTATTGTTTGTACAAAAGCTCCAAGCGAATTTTGTGGAAATACAAAAAATACATATAACAAACCAGAAACCAAATCACCATGTAAATCTCCATAAAACAAAACCCAGGTAAGCCACCGATTGATGACATGACAATGTAAACTTCAAAACAGATCATAATATTGACCTAGATTATATGCGAATATAGGAACTTAACAAGAAACAAAACTGAATGCGGAAACTTACCTGTTTGCTCCATGGTTTCACGAATCTCTTTGGAGCGATGATTAATCTTGAACAAGGCTTCTTGGAGGCTGATCTTCCTCTCTGTACCCACTACTGTATGACGGAATTTTATGAAAAACTGTTTGATGATTGTGGGAAGAGAGGGGATCTAGCCTATATATATATATAGGAAACCCTAGCCACATTGGGCCCTTCCATAAAAGGCTCAATTGGCTAATTAGGCCCATACTAATTACCGTCAACCCACATTGATAATAGATGCATACTAGCCCATGTATAACAGATCACAACCTTATTGGGCTTACCATGTTTGTCTCATCTAGACTTGGGTCCAACCCGTGTTTAGAAAACACCCACAATTAATGTGGGCTCAATTAAGAATAATCTAACATTCTCCCACTTGAGCCAACATTAATTGTAGAAACAAAATTTGAAAAACGACTCTCGGGTTAGAGCATGAAAATAACTGTATGTGGCCACAATTTTTAAAAATCAAGTAGGATGAGAAACAACACCTAAAACAATCCGGTCCAACAAAGCTATCAATATCGAATCAAGGCAGTCATTACATTATTAGTCCAGGCAAGACCACTCATGATTACAAACACTAATAACTCTATCGACATGGATCAAATGTGGTAGTGTGGTGGGAAAAAGCACTCCGTATGTTATTTGATAATGGTGCTAATCCTCAATTAGTCCTCAAATTCTCTTTAACTGTATGCTCATTCAATAAGCAAGAGAATTCCAATGGTTTCTAATGAAACCCATATGTCTTGCACAACTGTCTCGAGATAATTTTATGGTGCAAACACAAGACATATCCTGAATTGTTTAAGTTACACCAAACTTAAGACTATCAATAAATTGAATCATGAATACATTAATTCATATGATATGCAAGTATCAGAAATATATTCATGCATAAATGACATCAAACACAATCATAAAGATAACCATCAAATAACCAAAAAAGATCTCAATACATAAGATCTGTCAAATAATGTAAAGAAAACAACTCCCACTAACCAAGCACATCAAATGACCCAATTACACTCATGTTGGAAACATGTCTACCAAAGGTAATAGGCTTGAGCCACTTGGTCAAAGGGTCTGTCATCATCTGTTCTGTATCGACATGCTCAATGATGATGTCACCTTTCCTTACCAAATCCCTGACAGACAGATACTTAATCTCAATATGCTTAGACCCACTAGAAGTCTTATTATTCTTAGAAAAGAATACAACTGCACTATTATCACAAAAGATCTTCAGTGGTCTAGCAATGGAATCAATCACCTTAAATTCTGTAATAAAATTTCGCAGCCAAAATAGCTTGGGTTACAGCTCCAAAACAAGCCACAAACTCAGCATGCATAGTGGAAGAAGCTGTAAAAGTCTGCTTGACACTCTTCCATGAAATAGCTCCTCCAGCTAGCATAAAAACATATCCGGAGGTAGATTTTATGTCATCCACACATCCAACAAAATCTGAATCTGAATAACTAACAATCTCAAGATTGTTTACTTTTCTATATACAAGCATATAATCTTTCGTTCTCTACAAATACCTCATTACTTTCTTTGCAGCCACCCAATGGTTCAAGCCAGGGTTAGAAAGATATCTACCAAGAACTCCCACAGCAAAAGCAATATCTGGCCTAGTACAAACCTGAGCATACATAAGACTGCCAACTGCACTAGCATAAGAAATGTTCTGCATAGCTTTTACTTCCAAATCATTCTTGGGACATTGACTCTTACTGAACTTGTCACCCTTGGTAACAGGAACATCACCAGGTCTACAGTTCTGCATACTAAATCTCTCAAGTACTCGAATGATTTACCCCTTTTGAGAAAGCCCCAACACACCACGAGATCTGTCACAAATGATTTCAATACCTAAAACAAAGGAGGCCTTTCCAAGATCTTTCATATCAAACGAATTAGACAACAGCATCTTAGTCTCATCCAAAAAACTTAAGTCACTGCTGACAAGTAGAATATCATCAACATAAAGAATAAGGAAAATAAATTTCCTCCCACTGACCTTGAGATATATGCATTAATCAACCTTGTTTTCCACAAAACCCAAGCAAGTGACAATCTCATCAAACTTCAAATACCATTGACGCGAGGCCTGCTTCAAACCATAAATAAATTTTTTCAACTTACATACCATGTGCTCCCTGCCTTCTTCCTTGAAACTTTCAGGTTGCACCATGTAAATCTCCTCACTTAGGCTACCATTCAGAAAAGCAGTCTTGACATCCATCTGATGAAGCTCTAAATCATAATGAGCCACCAAAGCCGTGACAATTCTGAATGAATCCTTAGATGAAACTGGAGAGAATGTATCATTATAATCAATGCCTTCTCTCTGAGTAAACCCCTTTGCAACCAATCTAGCTTTGAAACGCTCAACCTGCCCTTTAGAGTCTTTCTTGGTCTTAAACACCCACTTGCAACCAATAACCTTACGGCTAACTAGAAGATCAACGAGCTCCCATACTCCATTATGCGTCATAAAATGCATCTCATTCATCATAGCATCCACCCACATGCTAGACTGGGGACTCAAAATCGCACCAGCATAAGTCACTGGATTAATCACAGGACCTACATTATAGTCACTTTCACCAAGATAGACAATAAACTCATCAGATATGGCAAGTCTTCGCTGTCTCACTGATCTCCTCACAGGTACCTCTGGAACAGGCTCAACAGGATTAACAGGATCAGGAGCATTAACAACAATGGGTGCATTAATCCCCAGCTGCTCCTGATTAATTCCATCCACAGGTGTAGGCAAGACAAAAGTCTGAACATTAGGCAAGGGGATAGGCACCACCTCGCTTTCCCTATCAACATCAAGCTGCTGTGGGATCTCCAAATCAGCTGTATCATGCTCCAAGAACTTAGCTGTCTGAGACACAACAATCCTAGCACCAAGCGTAAGACAGTAGAACATATATCCCTTAGAATGATCTGGATACCCAATGAAGAAACAACGAGTGGTTCTAGGGTCGGTTTTTCTCTCAAAAGGGTTATATATCCTAACCTCTGTCAAACAACCCCAGACGTGAAGATGGTTAAGGCTAGGCTTTCTACTAGTCCATAATTCAAAAGGTGTTTTAGGAACAGACTTGTTGGGAACCCTATTGAGAATGTACAAGGCAGACTTAATAGCTTCACCCCAGAGATATGTAGGCAAATTACTCCTACTCATCATACTCCTCATCATGTTTTTAAGGGTGCGATTACGTCTTTCGGCCACACCATTCTGTTCAGGACTACCAGGCATGGTATATTGGGCAACAATCCCACATTCTTGCAAGTATTTGGCAAACGGTCCCATATGCTGTCCAGTGACATCATGTCTACCATAATACTCACTCCCACGGTCAAACCTAATAACCTTAATCCTTTTGGTCAATTGATTCTCCACTTCTATTTTAAAAATTTTAAACTTTTCAAGTGCATCAGATTTCTTTTTAATTAGGTAAACATAGCCATAACAAGAGAAATCATCAATAAAGATCAAAAAATATTTATTTCCACAAAAGGTAGAGGAATAAGGTCCACTAATATCAGTGTGTATGACTTTTAAAAGGCCACCACTCTGTGTTGCACTTTTCTTCCTAGTCTTGGTCAATTTTCCCCGAATACAGTCAACACAAGTGTCTAGGTCTCCAAAATCAAGTGATATAAGGATGTTATCTTTAATTAGCCTTTGAATTCTTTCTTTAGAAATGTGACCTAGATGCTTATGCTATAACATGGAAGACTGGTCTTTAATTCTAGGTCTCTTGGATACACTATTTTCAACATGGAAGGAGGCATACTCATTATCCTGTTCTAATTTCACCCTGTATAATCCATCAGATAACAAACCATGGCCAACAATTTTGGAATTATAAAATAAATCAACAATGCCATTTTGAAATTGAAAACCATATCCAAATTTGTCCAAAGAAGAAATAGAAATCAAATTCCATCTAAAAGACGGTACATAAGCAGTGTTTTCCAAAATAAGTTGAAAACCAGTTTCTAAATTTAAAATGGCATCTCCTATGAACTCGACCCTAACTATGCTATCATCTCCAACTCTAAGCTTGGCCTCACTCTCACTTGGCCTCCGTTTGCTTCTAAATCCCTGCAAAGATATGGCAACATGAACAGTTGCACCACTATCAAACTGCCAAGAATTTGATAGGACACTAACAAAATTAGATTCAAAGCAAGTTAAGGCAAGTGAGTTACCTCCTTCCTGTTTCTTCTTCTTTTCTAACCAGGACTTGTACCTATAGTAATTTTTCTTTATGTGGCCCTCTTTCCTACAAAAAAAACACTTGATGACCTTCTTGACTGTGGTATTGGGACCTAAAGGATTGTTGGTCTAACCGTGACCTTTACCATGCCCTTTATAATCCTGACCTTTATGAGGGGTATTGGCACTAGGTTTCTTATGGTTCTTTCGGTTCCCATGACCCTGCCCAGGAGTGACTTTGGAATGAGAAACAAGCAAGGCAGACTCAGTTTTCTTCCTCTTAAGCTTATCCTCCTCTAAGACACATTTGGCAATGAGGTCATTCACTGTCCAAGACTCACTCTGGGTGTTATAGGCAGTCTTTATCTGGCTGAACTCTGGTGGAAGGCTATTAAGAGCATGATGGATAATGAAATCATCAGGGAAAGTAACATTCAGACCTTTAAGTTTGGATTGGAGGAAAATAAGTTTCAAGACATATTCCCTTACCCCACTCTAGCTGTCATACCTCAAACTCGTGAGTTCATTCATCAGGGCTCCAGTCTCAGCCTTGCTGGATACTTGATATCTCTGTCCTATAGCCTCAAACAGTACTTTGGCATTGTTAGTCTCAGGCAGGCCAGTCAATAGGTGCTCAGGAATGGATCTTTTAATCGCTATGAGACTGAGTTGATTAGATCTGTCCCACTTTGCATAGAACTCTCTCTCGGAAACAGAACTAGTATCAGTGATTGTAGCAGGTTCAGGTTCCCTCCAGGCCAAATTTAGATCAACAATACCCAAGGCAAACTCTATATCCTGCTTCCACTTCTTAAAGTTTGAACCATTCAACAGCACAATGGTAGTGTTATTGTTGTTAATTACAGATGAAACTGTCATGGTAACAAAAGAGGCAACATATCAGTAGAATAAGGATAGTAATTATATCAAGTATAAATAATAGGGATGCCTTGGTGCATCATTGTCGTCTCCCCTTTGGGTAGAGAGTGCAACATGCTATGAGGTCCTTCCCAGCCAGCCACCATATGAGATTGTCCAAGCACTTGAAAAAATAATCCCCTTTGGGCAGACATGTATTTCAAAAGTTAGGCACTCTCGGATCAGCTGCTGAATCACATCCCTGTCATTAAAGCATACAATAACCCCCTTTAGGCAGACGATTATATGCAATAACACAATGGATACAGTCATATACCATATGCAAGAAAATCAGATTTAATGAGTGTACCCCTTTGAGCAGTAGCACCCATTTCAATCTAAAGTTCTTATCATGACACTACTTGATGTAGAAGTGCCCTGTATCACATCCAAGCATATCAAAATGCCTGCAATCATATCCTTATGAGCACATAGCCAAAAATACCCAGTGATCATATATGTGTTGCCTAAGCCATGTAATAAAATCATATTTTGCAATTTTCAACATAAAATGACAATTTTAGGCTCCTAGAAGGAATTATGGGAGAGAGTATAATTTTTAGGGACCTAACTAGGGAGAGTACATACTACCAATAGATTCAGAAGGTTGAAAAAAAGTTATTTATGGAAAATTACCCAAGATGTACACACGGTTTTCAAGAAAACGCAAAAAAAACCCCTAAAATGAGCCAAAAAGGAACTCTAAATAGAAATTATTATTTTATGTATCAAACCAGAGAAAGTACAATATTCCATGATGTTTAAAGAGTTGAAAACATGTTACCTATAAAATATCTTCAAAAAATTGCGCACGGTTTTTAAGAAAATGCAAAAAAATGTACTTTTTTAGCCTAAAAAAATACCAAACAGTCCCTTAAAATTCTAAAAAAATAATATTTAGAGTGGGCTTTGTTTGGCCTCTCTTAACCCATCTGGGTCATCTTCCTTACCCGCCGGGTCAAACCCGACTCGGATTTTTGCAAAACAGACCCAATTCACTAGAAATCGATTTTCAGCCCAATTTTCACCCCAAATTCGACATTTTGAGCAAGATTTTTGCTATTTTACTACACATACAAGGTCTCTAAACATCAATAAACATGTTTATGATAAGTTTAAGGTAAAAAACGCATGATTTTAGAGTTTTCAAGGACCCTAGATTCGGCCATGGCGGCTAGGGTTTCAAAACTCGATTTTTCTTGCACAAAATTTATACTAACAGATTCGTATGCCATACAGTAACAAGAATATGTAATATATCACAAGGATATGCATGAAAAACGTCATATTCAAGAATTTTATAAGAAATTTCAAGTTTTTTACTCGAAACTTCAAAAAATCATAACTTTCTCTACGAATAGAGTTAAGTTATGATCTTTATATCAAAACGTTCGTTGTTCAGAGAGAAACAAAAATCCCTTATTAATTTTCTATTAAGAAATCATCTATTATTCGGATTAAATCATGCAAGATTCGGGTTTAACAACTCATAATCGAGTTTAACAAGTTCAAATCACACAATAAGTCCCTAATCCACATATATTAGGCTCTGATACCACATGTAAACTTCAAAACAGATCATAATATTGACCTAGATTATATGCGAATATAGGAACTTAACAAGAAACAAAACTGAATGCGGAAACTTACCTGTTTTCTCCATGGTTTCACGAATCTCTTTGGAGCGGCGATTAATCTCGAACAAGGCTTCTTGGAGGCTGGTCTTTCTCTCTATACCCACTATTGTATGACGGAGTTTTATGGAAAACTGTGTGATGATTGTGGGAAGAAAGGGGACCTAACCTCTATATATATAGGAAATCCTAGCCACATTGAGTTCTTCTATAAAAGGCTCAATTGACTAATTAGGCCCACACTAATTACCATCAACCCACTTTGATAATAGATGCACACTAGCCCATGTATAATAGATCACAATCTTATTGGGCTTACCATGTTTGTCTCATTCAGACTTGAGTCCAACCCGTGTTTAAAAAATACCTACAATTAATGTGGGCTCAATTAAGAATAATCTAACAGACACTTGATGAAAGGCTTGTGCCTTGTAGTATATCCTTGCACCGGGTAGCAGTAATGGAGTCACAAATGAGAGAGAACCACGGCCAAATGAAAGAGAGAATGACGGGTTAGTCATGATGGTGCGTTTAAAAAAGGATACAGGAGTTATTTGGTAAAATAAGTGAGGACATTTTTATCAGTTTATAATTTTTATTAATAAAAAACTCAAAAAGCATCCTTCAGTCGCCTGTTGGGGCTGGAAAATATGTAAAGCCTGCTTATTGGAAGTCCAAAAAGTAAGATACCAAAGGGATTCGGGCTTTTCAGCTTAAAAAAAGCAAAAAGCTCATACAAGAAGCCCAAGCAAACGGGGCGTTAATGTGTAATGTTTGTGATGCATGTAGACACAAACCTTATTTAGATGCACAATTAGTTGTAACTTGCTTGAAGTTGTCGACTAATCAGAGAAGAACGGATCTGAAAATAGGTGATGGTGACGGCAAAAGACCATCGTGTAAGCGTATACGTACACTGGGACAGTGTGAGGAGGTGGAGCCATGGTGATGAGGGGTGGTGGCCAGAGGAGGGAGGGACG
The DNA here is from genome assembly GCA_033060915.1 of Euryodendron excelsum. Taxonomy (NCBI): domain Eukaryota; kingdom Viridiplantae; phylum Streptophyta; class Magnoliopsida; order Ericales; family Pentaphylacaceae; genus Euryodendron; species Euryodendron excelsum. The sequence continues at coordinate 26,638,302 of CM065394.1, read as the reverse complement.
GAAGGAGAGGAAGAAATGGTGGTGCAATGGGGACGGAGGTGGAGGTGCGGTAGAGATTCTCACGGTAATGGGTTTAGAGAGAGAGAGAGAGAGGAGGTGGGCTAGAGATTTCTGATAGCAGTGGGTTAACACTTAACAGAGAGAGATGTAGAGGGAGGGAGGGAGGGAGGGAGGGAGGGAAAGTTGAGTTAACTCAGTTTAAAATAGAACTGAGTTAACTCAGTTTGTAATTTTATTAAAAACAAATACATTTGACAATATTTAAGGGTAAAATTAGTATTTTAAAATATAATAGGATGATGTCAGCAAAATCGTCATTTACTTTTATAGTTGACTAACGGTTGAGAGAAACTGAGGCCTCGTTTGGTAACGTTTTTTGTTTTCGTTTTTTATTTTTATTTTTTAAAAAAAAACAAAAAACGCCGTTTGTTTAAATTTTTTTTTTTGTTTTTTACAAAATTCGAAAAAAGAAAATTAAAAACACTAAAATAGGTGTATTTTCTCTCACAAAAACATTGGTCTAGTATTATTGGCACAACGATAACCTATAAACACTCATTATCAAACCACAAAAAACACACAGTAAAAACAAAAAACAAAAACACACAACAAAAAATAAAAATTGACAACGTTACCAAACGGACCCTTAAACTCATTGTTAAAACCGGAGAAAATTATCTGTGATTGTCGGATACATCAAACAATTTTATTATAATTTTTTTGTTTTTATTTTTATTTTTTATTTTTGAGTCTGAAGGTACTCTGTTCTCAGTGACCCATTTATGTGTTGTTGTTAGGCAGGTCGGCACACCATGTGTTCTTGGACTGGCATAGCGTATGCCCAAATCGGTACTCTATTCTCAGTGACCCATTTATGTGTTGTTGCTAAGTAGGTCGCACATTATGTGTTCATGGACTGGCATAGCGTATGCCTAAATCACTACGCACCATCTTTCGAGTGGGTTTGATTTCATCGGGGTTTTAATCTGTCTGTTTAGGATCATTGCCTGTTGATTTTGGTGGAGAGAGTTTGAGATACGTGAATCTTTCTTATAACGAGCTTATGTACGGACGATTTCGACAAATGCCAGATCATTCAACATTCTACAAGTGATATCTCATAATCAATATACTGCAACTCTTTGGCCGAAAAAAGTGAAAAACAGTGAAAAGAAACAAAAAAGACAAAGGGAAGCTGAGGACGAGAGAGAGTTCCGTGAGAAACTAATTAAATTGGAGAAAGAAAAGTCAGAAGAGAGAGAGGGAGAGAGAGGGGGGAAGATCTTAGAGATTGAATCATCAAGAACAGTACCCGCCGTCAATGAGGAGGTCGTGACCGGAGACAAGTGTAGAGTCGTTGGAAGCGAGGAAGACCACAGCATCTGTCACATGTTTGACTCTCAGCACCGTCCCCTTTAACGGAACTAACGGCTCATAAATCTGTTCATTTTCGTCCTCCTCCTTTCTAAACCCCTGGCACGTTAACGGCATCGCAACACCGAACGGAGACACGCTGTTCAACCTAATTCCATGCTCCCCGATCTGACAACCTGAGCACCGCGTGTTTGGACATGACGTAGTCAGTCAGAATCGTTCGTCCTTTTCTAGCCACCACGCCCGCCGTGCACACGATTTAATATTTCTGCTTAAGAAATTAATTCACCGTTCTAACTTTTCTAATGTTGTATTCCAATATATATATTCAGAGATTGCATTCACTGTGTTAATACGCTTCTAAATAAATATATATTTTTCATATAGAGTACTTATTGATAGTTTTTGTCATATTTTATCATTTCATAAATATGAGTCAAAGATATATAGGTATATCTATTTTTTGTCAAAATAGATTTACTGTAGAAAATTTATTAAAATCGTTGAATTCGGGTGTAGATGACTATGTACTTGGTGAATCAATGATAATTCATTATCTTACAATTGAATCAATTCCATATCGACTCCAAATTGAAGAAATGTTATTGTTAAACTTCGTTTGAAATGATCTATCCTTTCATTAGCTTATCTATACTATTTGAAATACAAAAATAGAGATATCAGGTTTATCTACAAGTCTATCACAATATGATAGAGTTAGTTCCTCAAATTGAGGGTTATATCTTATTAGACGAAACCCTCCCCGAAATAAATAATAAAAAAACACTTTGAAATTTATCCCAAATTAATGAAACTTATGCAACCAACCACACATCTACAATGTGGATGGTCGATTCTAATGTTGAAAATGTTGTCCGGCTGTGTGCCCTCCTTGAACTATCTTAACCTTCATCATCAAAGTTTTTCCGACGATCTCCATTTTTTATGTCAATGGAGGTAGAAACCAAACTTATAGAAAAGAGTTTGCAGGAACGTGAAGTAAAAAATCAAACCCAGCTAGAGAGAGATATGGAGAGGTGAAAAACAGAGATCTTGGTCCCTTTGTTTCTTCGTCTTGTCTCTATCAAGGACGGTTTGGCTCTAGCCGTGTAGAAGCGGCTCCAAAGAAGTCTACTTATTGAAAGGATGCCACAAAATTTGTTGTTACAATCAATACATGGGCTGAATGTAGTAAAAAGGCCCATTTTTAACCCAAGCTGAATTAATATAATAAGGCCCCAATGGGCCAAGCCTGCAAACCCATGGCTGTGAACAGGGTTGGGCCTTGTCTAGCCTGTCGGTCAGTCAAACCTGTCTAGCATGGCCCATTAACAATCTTTACATCAACATGATAACATAATGTGCTCAACCTATCAAAAGAAAACATATATTCTTATTTTTTTACGTTTATTGATCTAATTTTTAGGCTTTATGTTCAAAAGAGAATGGGGTTCTAGGCACTAGAAAGGCTAAGGCGCAAAACTCAACCTTGCTCACCAGACTAGGTTGGCAGGTTATGAAGGGGAGAAAATATTCAATACAACGGTGATGTCACGTCATTATTGCTGACGTGGTATCACAAGTCAATGAAATTCATCTACGTATGTATCATATGATGAGATGTCATGTTGATTAGTGGGGTAATATGGATAAAATATCCTAACTAATTCCTTAATTTTAGGTAACGAAAATAAAAACTATATTTTAGTGTATTTCTATTGACTTGTGATACCACATTAACATTTTGACATAGCATCACCATTACACTGAATATTTTCTCCACAAAGCGAGGAGATCAACTTTGGGTGAAGGTCTTGAAAGTTAAATATCTTAGACACCATTCCTTTTTTAAATGGCCTACCAAAAGGAAGGCTTCACATATTTGGAAAAGTATTATATAGAACAGAGAGACTTTAAAAAAAGGCACTAAATGGGTTGTTGGAAATGGAAAAAAAAATATTTTCCTATAGCATGATTGATGTTGTGATGATAAGGTACTTGCAGACACTTCTCCAGGACCACACACTATAAGTAATGTCAAAGTCAGCATTATCAATGAGGATGGTGAATGGGGTCTATTAAATTCATGTCTTGATTTTGATAATTATAAAATATTATGTTAGTAATCTAATGACTCTACTTAGTGTGCATGCATGCCTTAATCTTAATATCAAGTAGAAGGTTGATGAGCCATGAAATGGGTTACCACATTGAAAGAAGACCTTCCAACAAGATTTTAAAAAGGTTGAAGGTACTCAAACTAGTTGACACCTTTTACAATAGGGCGTGTAAAGATCTAGATTTGAAAATGAAATCGGTTTTAGTGAAATGGAGATCGACAATAATGAAAAGGAGATCGGTAGCCAGTATTAACTCTTAACTCAGAGATGTTGACATTTAATTTCAAAGAAGATAAAAAAAAAAAAAAAAAATAGAGATCAACAATAATAAAAAGGAGATCGACAGCCAGTATTGATGCCTAACTCAGAAATACTGACATTTAACTTTAAAGAAGATTAGAAATGAAGATCGGTGGTAAAAAAAAAGTGAGATCAATAGTCAGAAAAGAAGTCTTGAAGATGCTCAAAGATGATAAAGATCTACACAAGACTTGGATGCTCTACTTGAATATTTGAAAAAGTCTTGGATCAATAGAAGAAGTTATGTAGATTGAAGAACTCTACATATGATTAAATTGGATTAATTTTATCTCGAAGAGATTGATGGTGTTTTTAAAATCAACAAACTTTGGGAAAGTCATTTCAAGCTTTGAAAGCCTCATTTGGAAGATCCTTAAAGAATTTGAAGATTTTGGAGAATATTGAATAAGACTTGCAAAAGTTTATGTCTTTAAGCAAAAAAAATCGATTCCATATTTTTCAGGAGTTGACACATCAGCACGGAGCCTTGATAAAATCTACTAAAAAGCAAAAAGAGTTAACTTCTATTTCTCAGGAGTTGACATATTTGGTCAGAGGGTTGAGGAAGTTAGTACCAGAACTAAAAGAGTCAACCCCTTTAATAAAAGAGTCGACTCATCCTCTATAATGACTACAAATTTGAGCATTCTGTCAGTTTGATCTCGCATTAAATGCACTCTCAAGCACAACCAATGGCTAGAATCAATGCATGACTATATATATAAGATCCTCACATCATTTATACATAAGAATCCGAGGATTTAAGTGCTAAATCAAATATTGAAAGCTAAAATTCCTAAACATCACTACTATATTCTCTTCGTTGAGTGATTGTGGTTATTTATTGAGCTTAAACATGCTTATCTACTCTTGTTGAGAGTTACTCATTGTATAACCTTCATTTATTTCACTTAGGTGGGTTTGTAAACTTGTAAATTTGAACGTTCTTGGAAAAAACAATTGTAAGTTTGAGTGAAGGTTGACAAAATCACTTGGGGCTTTAAGAGTTAGGAAATAACTCTTATACAGAGTGAGATAGGCACTTGGCAACTAGCACCTGTTGCGTAAATGAGTTTTTGCATAATGGATGGCTTTCAAAGGGATATTGGGGGTGAGGACGTAGACCACACGTTGTGATCGAACCTCGGTAAATATAGTGTTCTTCATTGTGCTTTGTTTTTTTTTTTATTGTTCATATCACTTGCTTGCATTGTATCTTATTGTTTGCTTGTTTGGTTCATAATTTGATTAACTATTGTTTCATTGCTTAATTAGTTTTTAATTACATTATTTACTATTAATTTTGAAAAACTTAATTCACTCTCTCTCTTGGACTGGATACTTGAGCCTACAGGATCTACATACTATTCACAGTTGCCTCACTCCTACAAATTTGGAGAACATTTAGAACATCAATCTCTCCAAGTTTATATCCTTTCCTGATACCACCCAATGGTCTGGAGGCCGTAATGGTAAGTTTTCCATCACAGTTGCTTATGAATTGATTGATAATCAAGTTGTTGACCAATCTAATTGGAAATGGATCTCAAAACTCAAATCCCTCATAAACTTAGGACTTTTCTTTGGAAAGTCATGTATGGTAAGTTATTAACCAACCAAATGTGTGTCATCAGAGGACTGGATGTAGATGAGTCATGCCCCAGGTGTATGTTGAATTTTTAAACCACCTTTTTAGGGATTGCCACAAGGCCAAAAGAGTGTGGACTACCGTTAAGGGCAACCACCGGTTCTTAAAAGGGAGAGAAAAGCGAATACTTGATTTGATTAGTAATAATTCTAAACAATACTAATGCTAAATTTAATTTCAAACCCTGGAGCATCCTTTTTATCACTATCCTATGGCAAATTTGGAAAGACCAAAATAGGTGATACTTAGGAACGCATCAATCAAGCCAATCAGTACATGAATGAAATTTACGAGGCTTTTCTCTCCCCTAAGACCAATGGCATTGTAGGCCTTAGACTAATTAGATAGTTCCCTCCTAATGCAAGAAAAATTGAACTCAATACTGATGGAAATGTCAAAGAGAACTTGGAGCTACGGAATTTTGAGGTTTATTTCAAGATGAAGGAGGGGGATGGCTACATGAATATTATGGGAAGCTTGACAACTGTAGCAGCATAAAAGCTAAGATTTGGGGCATATATAAGGACTTAACCATCATGTTTGAGAAAGGTTTATATAGGGTGGAAGTGAAAACTGACTCTAAAGAGGCTATGAAGCTCGTTAAGGAGGGAGTCATTCAAAGTTTTTCTTTAAGAGCTTTAATTGAATATTCAAAATTCCTCATGCGAAGATGAAGCTCAATTTAGCACACTCTCAAACAAAGGAAACAGTTGTGCAAACAAACTGGCCAAAATAGAAGCTGAGTAGAATGAAAGGCTTGTCCTCCTTAAAGACCCTCCTAATAATTTGAGATCCTTCATTGTAGGTGATATGCTAGGAACAATTGTTGAGAAAATGTAGTCCTCCTTTTGCTTTTCCTTTTTTCCTTTTCTTTCTTTGTCATGTCTTTAGTTTCAAAGCACAAAAAAAAAAGCTTTATGTTGATTGAAAAAAATTTTGGACAAAAAATATTAGGCTTTTGATTTTTTTTTTAGGCAAAACAAACATGATGTGTTTATTTTTAATAAATCAGACATACCACATTATTATACTAACATGATATTTCTGACTTATTAGATAATTTCTCATAGGATGAGAAAAATGATTAAAAATGGGACTATAGCATTACTGTAAAGCATAATTATTAGAATCAAACCAAATCGGCTGATCAATACAACCGGAAACTGAACCCTAGACCGATTCGATTGAATTATTTTATTACAAATGTATATAAACCGCTTTAAACTAAAAAAATCGGCTGATTTTTTAAAATATCATTAAACCAGGCAGTTTAAATTGAACCAGCCGAGTTTTATTAGATTCTCAAAAAGCATATTTGCCTCAAACGTAAAACGCCTATCAGTTCATATATACATATACGATATGTATTGCGCACAAAAAATTTGCATAAAAACCCCACAAAGCAAAATCCAATTGAATAGACCCAAAAACAAAACAAAAAGGAACTCATACTTTCTTTTTTTTTTTTTTTTTATTCTCCATTGCTAGATTCTTCGCCGCCACCCACTAATAAATGCTCCGAATCGACAAATGAGAGCCTCTGCCATGGCCACTCGCCACCCTCCATGCTGCGATCACAACGTTGCTAATTGTGGTTGAGTGAAACCTTGAGCTTAGTTCATGGATTGTGAAGTGGGAACTCAGACAGATCATAGACCAGCAAGAGAGAGAGAGAGAGAGAGCGAGAGGGGGGGGACGTGGGGGGGGGGTGGTGTTGAGAAAATCCCTATGTATATCTGCATTTGTTTTGTACATGCTATGTCTAAGTAGACAATTTATGGGTATGGGTAGGGAAATGATTTGCGGTGCTTAGGAAAGACTGAGTAGTCATGTCGACATGATAAGAGCAAGATAGTGAGTTGTCAAATCAAACCCTTTTGCATTCAACCTTTTAAATTGAGAAGATGGTTGAAATTTTTGTAGATCATTTGCTTTGGATTTTTTTTTTTTAGTATATTAAACCCATTTAAGTTTTTTACCCTACTATTAACGTATAGCCTTGAATCTTGTAAAAAGAAATTAATGAAATAAGGGTAATATATAGTCCTTAGAAAATAATAGAAAGGTAATTCATGTTGTATATAATCCCACTTAGTCTAATATATATATATATATTTGTTAATTGCACAAAATTGAGTATTAAGTCATCGACCTTGGCATTAATTTTAATTTTTATTTAAATTTATATTATTTATTATTTATTAATTATATGATCGGTTAAACCATAGTTGAACAGGTAAATTATTGAACCAGTACCTTGACCGATTCAATTATTGATTCGGTTCTAATAACAATGTTATAAAATAACACATTTATTATGATGACTTTTAATCACAAAAATATTATTCATCATTCTAATAGGATTTTATTTTTCAAAATTCATGGAAGAATTCACATTTTTCTAGTAATTATCCAAGCTCTGCAGGTTTCATGGGACAAGTCTTTATAAACCAAGAGAAGGCTCATTTCCAAGCAAAAACCTAAATACAACTCTAGGGCATAACCTTGACGTCGAAAAAAAACAATAGCAGACCCTACTTACGCTAATTAGGATTTGGGTTGGAATGGGTTTAACTCTTATAAAACTTCACAACAAAAATAAATCTCTAAAAGTAAAAAATAATATAAATTATACAAACATTCATACAACATAAAATTAAGAAAGAACTTAAAATCCAAAAATAAGAAGTAAATTAAAATTCTAATATTTATTTATATACAAAGGATATTTTGTATAATTAAATATAATATGAGTATTTAGATATTTTATAATATAATTGGAAAGGGTTTAGGGTAGGATAATTTAAATCTTTTTCCATTCCAAATCTACATCGAATTTTGTTCTCACTTATACTTCATCTCTAACCCATTTATTTATATTCACACCTTTTTTATTACAGGCAAAGGGAAGCGTGGTTTGGATTTTTTGAAATCCAATTGTCATCCCTAATTATAATCTAATATATTTCATGCTTAATTATGGATTAAAAAAATAATAACAACAACCGATGCATGCCCGCTACTGCCGAATTTGCGAAGGATCAAATGTAGGTAGCCATGCACCTGTTTGCAGACATATTCTCTTCATGTTTGAATCTTTGAAACACGTAGAGACATAATTAAAACTGCAACGCCAGATAACATGCGTCACAACAACATAATGACTAATGAGCCCAAAAGGAAATCCATGCTTAGAAGTTAGAACAGTTCGCAGATCACGGAAGGGGTAGTCCAATGACAGCGGCGCCCCTGATGGGTTCGACCTACCTCTCCTTGAATATTGACGGCTGAATGATATTTAACTACTATATCCACCTGTCATTGAAATATTACTCACATAGAGATGTGGTTCCTCTACTTTATGGGTTAAAATGGGCTGTTGTCAGGCAGAATCCTGTCACTCCAGTCATCAAATGTACACCTATCGCGTGGCATGAAGGCTAAAACTTAAACGGTTCACTTACGTCTAACTATTTTCTTCCGCAATTTAATACGTTTCCGTTCTCTCTCTCTCTCTCTCTCTGACTTCTGACTTTTCCTTTTCCAATTTAATTACTTTCTCATCGAACTCTCTCTCTTGTCCTCTACATTTTTATTAAGCTACCCTTTCTCTTTTTTGTGCCTTTTCACTGTTTTTCACTTTTTTCGGCCAAAGAGTTGCAGTAGTCTTAGAATTCAATCGAATTGTTGATTGCGGCGAATGATTGTGTCTTCTGATTAGACCAAGCTATTGATTATGAGATATATCACTTGTGGATTGTTGAATTAATGATAAATCAATTATGGCATCTGCCGAAATCGTCCGTAAGTAGCTTGTTATAAGAAAGGTTCACGTATCTCAAACTCTCTCCACCAAAATCAACAGGCAATGATCCATTAAAATGATTTGATGAAATCAACCCACTCGGAAGATGGCGTGTACTAATTTGTTATGGCTTTGGTGCCACGTACGCGGCAAGTGCACATTTAATGACCGGAGTAATCGGATATTGAGTGACAACAGTAAAATCGCGCCCCGTTGTGAAAATCAAAGTATGAGAGCAATTAAAATAATCTATCTTGATCATATGGACATCATTACTATTTAATAAATTAAGTTCGCAAAGTCACTTTTATATAAGTAAATACCAGCGTTGATTCGTCCGATACATGAAATTTATAAAAATTAGTCATAATATGAAATGAGAGATTAATTTTACCAATTAAAATTTCATATTAAATTGTAAAAATATTATTTTATCTAGGTTGCACGAATTGTATACTTCATCATTATGCTTTGTTTGAATATTAAACTTGTGGATGAACTCTACAGTATGCAATGCTACAATTTTTAGAGATTTTAGTGGCAGTGTCTACCCAATCAAAATTTTGACCATATTTTACGGTATTCAAGTTTTCATAAATCTATAAAATCAGATGGAGAGAGGGAAAGTTTAAAAATATAAATTTTTGGTGAGAGGGAAAGTTATTATTATTATTTTTTTCAATTCTATAGAAGTTGATATACTTAATTAGATTAGATAAGATAAGATATGACAATAGAGGAATTTTAGGAATCAAAATGGGATTGTCTAACATATAAAAATTTTGATGGATTTTTTATCTCTTAAATTGAAAGATGATCAGGAATCTTCATATTTTACGGTATTTAAACTCCCAAAAATCTAGGAGATTAAAACGGAGTTGAGACAGGGAAGGCTTTTATTTTTTATTTTATGGAAAAAGAAGGATTTTAATGCAAAGGAGTGATATATTTAAATTATATTATATAAGATATGACAATAGAGAAATTTTAGCGATTAAATTGGAAGAGTCTGACAAATTAATTTTTTGATGGATTTTTTACTATTAAAATTGAGAAATTATTGGAATCTTCAATTTGTGGGAATTTTTTTTCTGTAATCAATTGAGAGAAATTTTAGGGTTTAGAGAGATTTTAGGAATTCTAGGTAGTTTAAGTTTTCAATTGTTTAAAACTTACTTTTTTTTTATTTTTATTCTTCCCCTGGATTGGGACTAAAGAGCCAGTTGCAAGATTTGAAATCTACATCTGCATATGGAACTTTATGATCTAAAATCTCACTTATTTCTTTGATAAAAAAATATTAATTTTCACTTAATTCACTGTTGAGTTATTTCTTCACTAAAAATTAAAGTCCGCTATACAGAAAATCTTAAGTTATAATCTTACTTGTTATAGAAAAAAAAACATAAAAAAAAAAAAGCCTATAATCGTACTTGTAATCAATTTCAGTTCGTCATGACATTTGGTGCATCAGTAGCATTAGAATAATAAATAATAAAAATTTACTAAATGATTACTCCAACTTGGTGCAACCATCTTTGCCAGTAAGCCCAAGATAACTATTAAAAATTACCAAAAAAATAAGAATAATCATTGAGGAATTAGCATATTTTCTTGAAAAACATGCAACGAAGAACTGAAAAATAAGCACAAAAATCTTCAAAAGAAAGATTACAATTATTCAACATACATATTCTTTCTGCCTACTACAACTCAAACCTAAATCTTGAAGTGGTGGAGATTTCTACTTGACTAATTTGTGTTTTAAATAAAATCTTGCACAAGAATGGCCTCTAGGCCCGCTACCAATCTCCGCCCTCCACCGCCACTACGTTCCTCACGTAATGCACTTCATGCGCCACTTTCATTGACTATCCATTGGCTCATCCTTTTCAGCAACTTTTACTTCGGCAAAACTCTTCCATGTTATGCACAGGAATTCCAAAAAAAATAAAAATAGAACAAAGAATTTGAATTTCAAGCAAAAAATCCAACTGGTTCGTGGGATCATATTTGAGTTCCAAACAACTATCAGGATACCTAGCTAAAAAAACTGCAAGATCGATGTACCAAAAAAGATAAAAGTCATTTTGAAGGTACACATATGACTACAAATAGCTTCACCATCTAAATAAAAAGTTGAGTACACATTTTTTTTTTTTTTTAAGAAACAAACACAGTATAGAGAGACACCTCTACGTGGATTTGCCAGATTCTATGACCATATTATGTATGTTGCAGAGAGAGCTTCGTTTATAACAATGGAGATGAGAGAAAGAGAAAGGGTTAGAGGGAGAGAGAGTTTGATAGAGAGGGAGGGAGTTTGATAGTAGGTGGAATTCTAGACTTTTTACAAATTTTTTGCAAATCAGGTTGACGTGAGTGCGTGTGTGTGTGTGTGTGTGTGTGAGAGAGAGAGAGAGAGAGAGAGAGAGGAGTTTGATTGTGGGGGGGGAGTTTTTTGGAGTTCAAATTGACTTGAGAGAGAAGAGTTTGATCGTGGTTGGAGTTTTTTTTTTCTTCTTTTTTTTTTTGTGTTTTTTTTTTTTTTTTGTTAACAACAGAAGATGAGAAGGGAGGAATTCGATGGGGCCACGTAAGCTTTGGTTTTTTCGTAGTTATTTAGAAAAATAGGGATGGGTGTTTCAAAACTTTGCAGAATCTCGACTACATTTCTATATATAATAAGATTCAACCCTGATTTAAATATTTCAAAGATTTGTTTTTTGTTTTGGGGAAAAAAAAAAAACAAGGAATGAGCATGTGCAACGAAATGGAATCATAAAGGTACATATCTGTCTTACGTCAAAATTTAAATCACACCGCGTACTCTAAATGTTAAAAGAATAGATTTAGTTGAAGACTTTCGTTCTTACTTTATGGGGGAATCTTGCAATCAAACTCCCTTCTAATTGAAAGTCAGACAAATGGAGACTCAAACCAGTTTAAATCCCATTACGTACTTTGAGTGTTAAAAAATAAGTTTAGTTTTTGGAACACATATGAAGAATCAAACTCAAATATTATGCTAGTAAATCCGAATTCTGAATTAATCACTCGATTGAATTTGTGTGCTCACCTTGAGGACACCATTTTCCATGTTGAGAAGTGGCGGTTTTCTTCCTTCAGCAGCCTATATGATCTATTGCAGGTTGGGAAGAAGTACTTGAACTGATGTGTACTCTCTACGTAGGGATTATGTAGAAATGTCATGCAAATCATTTTCAGTCCTTTAATAAATACTTGAGATAGTGCCAGTCTTCCAGCATTTCAGGATTTCTATTAGGGTGAAGGTAAAAAAAAAAAAATTGTTAAAAGTGGAGTCAAGGTGAAAATTTTTTGAGTTTTAGGGGACAATATTGCACATGCATTAAATAAAAGTCATGTCGTATGAAAATGGAAATTATAAAATTTGTAAAATAACTACCCCTTAGGCACCATTTATTTCACTGAAAAATAAATTCCTTTGCTTGAAAAACATTTAGCAACAAAAAAAAAAATTCTTAATTTTCCCTTTGTTTGGTACAACTACAAATTTTATGTACACAATTTATTTTAGGCATAGTTGTTGTCTAGACAAAATACAAAAGTGAAATAATTTTTACAGAACTTAATAAAATCAAGTAGCTAATACTAATATTGATCAGATAGATGGAGAGATTGACAAAGATTTAGGCTCTTTTTTACAAAGTAAAATCATAATACATAAAGCTATGAAGAGAAAGGAAGAAAGTCGAAGCACATACATGCTGGTGGAGTCAACAGTCAGCTGTCTCATTAATTTTTAAAAAATATTTAAATAAAAAGAATTTAATGTTATATATGTAAAATTGACACATAAGAGAAATATATTTGACCCATTGACTTGCATAGACTTTGCACTCAAAAGGACTTTTCTGTACCCTAGGAGAGAGAAATTACCCCCCATTACCGCGTGTTGCACTCTGCCATCTCCAGCCAGTAGACGTTGTCTCACGCTGCAATCACAACTAACTGTGCTTTCCAGTCTTGTTCTTTTTCTTGTTCTTTCTCGTGCTATTATTTTTTAAATATTTTAAGGTCTCATCATTGGCTATTCATCATTATAATAACTATAGAAAGAAGTGTGTCTGTAACTTTTTGTTCCATTCGTATGGGTGTTGTACTGCTTTTGTGATTTTTCTTGCTAGTTGACTTCGGAATATTATATGTATTTAACTATTGTATGGTCCAATCTCTATGGATTTGTTTCTACTTTAGAATATTATATGCATTTATCATTTGTTTTTATCAGTAGTTACTACAACAATCGAAAGAGATTTTTTTACCAATAAAATTGTGTAGATCAATTGTTGAATGATTGTTGGGTAACATATATTGACAATTGAAAATGATGTATTTGATAATATTGATAATAAGATTATTATGCAACGATTTTAGAATATGAAATCTCATCGAGGACAATTGTAATGGTACATTTATTTACATGTTTTTTATATCTTTTTTTTTTTTGGTTAAAAACATTTGCATCAATATATTATTTTTTGTATCTCTTATTTTAGAATTTATGGTTAAGCTTTTGCATGCCACCACTAACAAAAATTTCTAAAGCTGCCACCAGAGAGAGTTAGAGGAATTTGTATGAAAACTTCTTCTACATAGACGGTTATCAAAAACAAAACGTTCATGTCTATTTAATAATAGAAAATGTTGTACATAAACTAACTTTTCAATCTGTTTTTTTACCTGTAAGACATAAGTGAATGAGTCTCCTAGGTATTTTTGAATATAAGCCCCACTACATTATATCTTGTGGGCTAAAGAACGAACTGAGAAATTAATTCATGTATAGCATTACGCTTTGGTAATTGTTTAGCATTTCTAAATTATTATGAACTAATCAAAATTGCGGTAATCACTACAAAAAATCGGACTTTTTGTGACGACAACTTGCCGTCGCAAAAGGTTTATTAGTCGTCACAAAAGACCTTTTGCAATGGGAGATTAGTCATCGTAAAAAGTTTTTGCGACAGCCTTTTGAGACGACAAACTAGTTGTCGCAAAAATTCGATGCCAAAATGGGTTTTTTATGACGGGAAAGATCGTCCCAAATGCCGTCACAAAAACTAGTATTTGTGACAGCTAGATAATTATTTGTAATGGGATAAGCCGTGGCAAAAACATGTTTTTGTGACGGCTGTGTAGCTGTAGCAAAAACTCGTGGCTTACGTAACTTTTTTATGACCGCTGTGCCGTCGCAAATACTATTCTAACCGTTACAAATACTCTGGCTATTTTTAAAATTAAATTTTCTGTAATTCTTGTATACTTGTAATTCCTATAATTCCTGTAAATCAATAAATAAATGTCATTAACAATATAATTGCATAAATCAATAAATGCACCAAACTATAGATTCAGGCATCAGACCATAAATGCATACATCCAAAATGAAAAAATAATATGTAATATATAATAGTAATTTGCATCATCCATACATCTAAAATGCAAAAATATAAAATAAACCAACATCAATGCATCAAACCATATAAATCAATTTTTTAATCCAAATTATACAAATCCAACACCAATACATTAAAAATTACTAAAAGGCATTGTCTGAACACTCTATCAATTCCGACCATAAACAACAGCGACCTATTCCTTCAAAATAATCTCAATGGCCTAGGAAGCAACCGTCATCTTTGATTCTAACTTCTCAACCTCTTTCTTGGTTTTCTCAGTCTTCATGTAGTCTGCCCTCTTCAGTTCTAGCTTCCTTAGCTGGGCCGTCCTCTTTTCGTGCCCCATCTTTAAAGTCTTGGCATTCTAAAATCCCACCAAAAACAAGGAAAAAAATCTGTGAATCTACCACCTTATCAATTGTTTGATACTTCGCGACTGGCCAGGTTTTTTTAAGAAGCCAATTTTTTACTTATGTCAAGAAGTCCAGTGTTTGAATGTCATCCTTGGGCCCCTAAAATAAAATGCAGAGGAATCAAAATTTACAATATAGTACTAACACAAGCACAATTACATGTACTGATTGATTCATGTCTATAACTTCAATATGGAGAACACCATAATGGCTTGAGCAGACCATGAAATAAAAAACATACTGCAACTACAATTATTACTATTTTTTTTAAGAAAGGAACTGTGGAAAGTAATTAAGAATACCTTGACCTCCGAATAGAGTTTCTTCTATTAAGCATATAGCCTCTACACAGTAAAGCAGTGACTCCCAGTATAACATCCACACCACCACCTACATTACTTCCGACCATCTCGTCGCCTAACTTCCTATACCCCTCCAATTTTTGACATGAACTCCATGTCCATGACAAAGGTCTCAAACTCTTCCCGTATCCATAAACTTTAGCTGCAATCAAATACAGAGAAATAAATAAAGAGATACAAAAAATTTTAGACATATTCATTTTCAATCACTATGTGTGTGCACATATATATATATATATATGATAGTGTAGCAATCTTGTGGTGTCTTGTCCCCAGTCCATCGATGAGCTCTCCCTCAACGATTGGTGGTCTCCTGTGCTAAACACACCGGTACTGTGCCTGCCAAAGGCCCTCCGATATTCAAGTTAGATTCAAGAGAGTAAATGTTCTTGGAGTGTTTAGTTTGCTAGGGTTTTTCTGTTATGCGTACCTGGAGAAGGGACTGAGTTTTTCTTTTGTATGCTTGCATGGGAGTGGTTGGTGGCCTCTCCACGTGGCAGCCTCTCGTTGGAGGGTCAGAACTGTAACAAGGCACTTGAGAGGGTCTTCTCTACACTCCATGGTGGCATATGTCAGGACAGTATCAAAGGTAGGGTGGTTGTCACTTGTACACTTCACACCCACGGCTCAAGTGTGTGCTAAGGTGTCCTGCGTCAGGCGTGAACCCTATCAACGTGGTCGTGAGGTTGACCAAAGTAGGAGGTTACTGAATGTTTGGGCCCTTTAGGACCCGAGAGGCTGGTGGATCGAGGGTCAGGGACCGACCAGAAGATGCTCTGTTGATCTGATCGGGGATCGACTAGGTATCCATGGATTTGACCTGGTCAGGAAAACGTCACTACCAGATGGCCCCAATTCCTCTTGCCCCCTACTCAGGGCCAGGGGAATTCTAAGAGTCAAGCCACCCACGAAACTTGCGGCACATTTATGGCGAGGCCGGCCCAATGATGGTTCCAATGGGTGAGTCTTTTCAAGCGCCGCTACGTGGCAATAACCGATTGGTAGCAGTTGGGCCACAGGACATGTCAAATCTTGGCCATTGATGTCTCATCAGAGCAATGCATCTGGGCCGTTGGTTTCAAAGAAGAGGGAGAGTTGTGTTTAGTGGTTGCTGCCCTTGCCTTCTCACTTTCTTTCGCTAGCTTTTTACAAAAAGAGCACAAAGAGATAAGGAGAGAGAAGAAAAACCTCTAATCGTTTCTACGCTCAACAAGTTGGTGGATCAATTGCTTCTAGCCATCCTCGTCGATAATTCTCGAAGCGTTTGACTTGCGGCTTACAGTTGTGGTAAGGCTTTTTCTTCAGTTGTATGTATTGGTTGGCAACCCGTTGCATTTGGGTTTACAAAAAAAGAGCAAAAATCCCCAACCTCCTAGGGTTTGTTGATAGGCCAGAGTTCGTTAAGTTGATATTCGAAGAAGTAGCTTCGTTGTTCAAACTTGTATTACATAGGATTGAGAACGAAAAGCACCAAGGTACTATGGGGAACCCAGAGCATATAAGTTCAGATTTCGAAAAAACAGACTTGAATGAGTTCAGGGCAGTCAGGCGTGTGGCCGGAGAGGAGGCCTCTGTTGGTAACTCCGGGGCCTCTCTAGAGGTTTTAGAGTTGGGAGAGGCCGGTGCTGTCGACTTCGATGCCAGAGAGGGAGAAGAGTCAAGAGAGCCCAATGAGGAGGAAGATAAGAGTCCTGAGTACGAGGCCATTGGGGTGCCCTCCGTTCTAACCAAGGATAAGGTCAAATATTTGTGAGCTGTGTATCAAATCCCACATGGTTTGAAACTTAGGGTCCCCAAAAAGAAAGACCGAGCGTGCTCGGCCAGAGAGGACAAGATCACGGTGTATGAGGGTGTGTTGGCTGGTGGCCTTCGTATGCCCTTTCCTCCGCCCATTAGGAAGATCCTGCGATGGCTTTGCCTTTTGCCGGGGCAAATCCAGCCAAATGGATGAAGAATTCTACTTGGCTGCGTGGTCCTCTGGCAAATCATCCACAAGAGGGACAGCACACTGGAGGAATTCTTGTTTTGTTATAGACCGGCCGAAAGGGGCAGAGGCTAGTCTTGGGTAGGTCGAAGGAGTACAACCTGGTTGGTGAGCTTCCTTTTTCAAATAAGAACTAGAAGGATTGGTTCTTCTTTGTCAGTAAAAATAGATGGGAGTTTCAACCATGGGAGACTGACTTCTCTGTTCAAGTCCCTAGGCAATGGGGCTACCCGAGCAAAAAGGGTAGGTTCTCTCTCTACTAAACTCTGTTTCCATTTCTTTTTGGCTAGGTCTGCCTTGGGTGTCAGGTCGGTCCAAGCCCAAACTATCTAAAGAGTTAAGGATGGTCGTAAAGAAGATCCAGGAACAAGACGTCCATAATCACAAGGACCTAGTCACCATCAAGAGCTTGTCGAACTACTTGCTAGGACCAGAGCTGACTAGAGAGGCTCTTGCTGCAGTACTTGAGAGGAGTGAGTGTTGAATTGTTTATCGAGTCTTTAAATGTTATCTTACCAACTTTCCTTTTACTTGCAGCTAGTTCGATTCCTGTCGACACTTTGACTCCTACCTCTTTCCTTGAGACTGCTACCTTTATTCTTGATCCGACGACTGAAGAGATGAGTTTCAACATCACTTTCTTGAAGAAAAGGAAGGTTAATAGGGCTAGTACTGAGCCGAAGTGCCAAAAAGCAGTCGAGCCCTCAGAGCCTAGCAGGAAAGATCCACCTCCGTTGAAAAAGCTAGAGCCAAAGACTATAGAGGTGCCTTGGAATGTGATGTAACCTCCTCCTACAGTATCCAAGCCGAGGAGGAGTTCGGTCGCCCTAGCAGAGTAGTAGACAAGGGCGGAACCCACTTCATCCTCCAGAAACGTTTTTGAGAGTGCAGATGAAGCGTGGGCGAGGACTAGGGATGTCGTTAAGGCTGTCGACCTACAAAAGATTGACAAGCATGCCAACAACCATTTGGTGAAAGACATGAACCATGATCTCCTCCAGGTTTGTACCTACTACTTGGTTTTCCCTTCACTTCATTCTTCACGGTTTTCGTAGTCGATTCTGACGTTGCTTTGTTGCCAGTCTGTTGCCAGGAACATGAAGTTGGGCCACCGTCTGGCTAGCCTCAAGAGGGCGTTTAATCCAGAGAAGAACACTACCGCTTTTCTTATCACTGAGTTGAATGACATGAAAAAGGGGATCACTGCTGCTCGTGGTCTTAAAGAAGAACTGGCCACTGCTCGTGCCGAGAACGATTCTGCTGTAGCGGATTTGAAAACCGCGAAGGAAGAACAGAAAAAGCTGAACGCCACTACTAGTAAGCTCTTGCTAGACTTCTCGGCCGAGCAGGCCAAGAGGCATGAGTTGGACAGTAAAGTAGCCGCTTTCGACGAAGAACTTGTGAAGGCAAGAACCGGAGCAGTGGAGGAGATCAAGAACAGGGATCACTTCCAGGCCTTGTTGGCGCCCACCTTCCTCCAAGGTTTTGACCATGCCAAGGCCCAAGCTTCCCAAAAGTATCCTGAGCTAGACTTCTCTAGCCTTGACCTCGCTGAGGAGGAAGCCCTGCCTGCCATTGAAGGAATTGATCAGGAAGCTGCTGGTCGAGCTACTGTGAAGGCCACTGAGGAGGCTCGGCAGAATGCTCCAGAGGTGTCGTCTACTGAAGAGGCTCAGTAAAAGGCCTCTGAGGGGAAAGAAGAGAAAGCTACTGAGGAGCAGACCCAGTCATGACTGCGATGGAAGTTTTCGCCTTTTTCTCTCTCTCTCTCTCTTTAATAAGGGCATTTTGCCTTTGTACCCCTTTCTATATCAATGGAAATTTCTTCTTATTCCTAGCGTTTGTAGAATGCTTTGTTGAGATAACTTTTAGAATGTTTGCATGGTCAAATGCTGAAGTTGGGTGCTACTGTTGAATATCTGGCCTTGCTCGGTCTATGTATACCGAGTAGACCCCCCATTAGGGGTTAATGGCTTTGCTCGGTCACACGGATCGAGCAGATTCTATGTTATTGCCACGAACCAACCAGGTTCTATGAAATTGCCACGAAGACCATCTGGCTCTGCCTGGTCACATGGACCGAGCAGATACTATGCCATTGCCATAAAGGTCATCTGGCTCTGCTCGACCACGTGGAATGAACAGATACTATGCCATTGTCATAAAGGCCATCTGGCTCTGCTTGGTCATGTGGATCGAACAGATTCTATGCCATTGCCATAAAGGCCATCTAGCTCTGCTCGGTCACGTGGACCAAATAGATTCTATACCATTTCCATAAAGGTCATCTGGCTCTGCTCGATCACGTGGACCGAACAGATTCTATGCCATTTTCATAAAGGCCATCTGGCTCTGCTCGGTCACGTGGACCGAACAGATTCTATGCCATTGCAGTAAAGGCCATCTAGCTTTGCTCAGTCACTTGGACCGAGCAGATTCTATGTCGACTTCTCATTACATTCTTTGTCAATTTCATAAGAGTAGAAAATTGATGAACGGTCGCTTTTATTGATAGTCTGTCGAGTTACAATTGTTCAAAAGTAGTACTTCCTCAAATGCTTTGTGTGCCACGGGTGCAGAAACTCCTTACCTTTTAGAATCTTCAACCTGTAGGTCCCCTTCCTAGTACTACCGATCACCTCTAGGGTCCTTCCCAATTGGGCTCGAGCTTGCTCTCCCTCGAATCTTTGGTAGACTAGTTGACTCTTTTCAAAACAAGGTCCCCAGTCGAGAAGTCTTTTGGTCGAACTCTAGAGTTGTGGTATTGGCGCATCTTTTGCTAGTAGGACGACACCCTCATAGTTGCCTGTAGCCTCATTTCTTTCAACAAATCTAGGTCCACATTCATAGCCTCGTTGTTGGTAACGGGGTCGAACTGTACTGTCCTCGGGCTGGGGAGGCCGATCTCCACTGGGATGACAGCTTCAATGTCGAAGGTCAGTAAGAACGGCGTCTACCCCGTAGACACTCTCTCTGCTGTTCTGTAGGCCCAGAGGATGTTAGTGAGTTCTTCTACCGACAAGCCCTTGGCTTTTTCTAGCTTCATCTTGAGGATCTCCAGAAGGGACTTGTTGGTAATTTCGACTTGGCCATTTGCTTGAGAATGCTTAGGGGAGGAAGCGTGGTGGCTGATTCCCAGGTCGCTGCATAATTGGTTGAACTGTTTGCCTTCGAACTGCTTCCCATTGTCCGTCATGATGATTTTAAGGATTCCGAACTTGCAAACAATATTCTACCACAAGAACTTCTTTATTTTCTCCTCAGTGATCGTCGGTAGGGCCTTTACTTCCTCCCACTTGGTAAAGTAATCGATAGCCACAACCGGGAACTTTCTCTGCCCCTTGCCCAGCAACAACGGTCCCACGATGTTGATCCTCCATTGAGCGAAGGGCCATAGGGTCTGGATCGAGGTTAGTTCCTGAGCGGGCAGTCTTGGGATGTTAACAAACCACTGACACTTGTTGCACTTCTTGATGAATTTTTAGGCATCTTTCTCCATGGTGGGCCAATAGTAGGCTGTTTGCAGGATCTTTTTGGTAAAGGACCGACCACCCGAGTGATTTCCACACACCCCTTCGTGAACCTCCCTCATCACGTACTCTACCACTTCTTCCGTGGCACAACAAATCAATGGCAAGGTGTGCCCCTTTTGTAGAGAACCCCATTCTGTATGAGGTACTTACTAGAAAGGTACTGTATCCGCCTTGCTTCGTTCTTATCCTCAGGTAGGGCTCTGCTTTCCAAGAAATTCTTGATCTGGCTCATTCATGAATTTTCAGGCTCGGTTTGGTTGACTTCCAAACTCTGGATGCTCGGTGAATCAAGAATCTCTATTAGAACCTTCGAGTCTAGCTTATTAGACAAGGTGATCCTGGCCAGCTGGTTTGTTTCTTTGTTTTGCAGTCTCGGGACACGTTCTAGTAGGATCTTCACCAACCGCTTGGCTAAGCTCTTAGCCATTTAGTAGTATTGTTTCATGTTCTCCTCTCTGGCCTCGTACTCTCCCTGGACTTGCTCCACCACCAATTCAGAATCGCTACGCAAAACTATCTATTCGGCTCTCATTCGTCGAGCCATCCTAAGTCTAGCAATGAGGGCTTCGTATTCGGTAATATTGTTGGTGGCAAGGAACTTGAAGCGGAGAGCATATTTGATCTTGTGACCATCCGGAGTGACCAGGACCATACCGACACCACTGGAATAGTTAGTAGAGGAGCCATTAACGTTCAAGACCTAATGGCTATCGGTGGGGTCGTCTTCAGGGGTGGTGGGGGGTGGGTTAGTGAATTCTGCGAGAAAATCCACAGCAGTCTGCCCTTTGATTACAACCCGAGATCGGTAGTGGATATCAAACTGGCTGAGTTCAACTAACCATTTTACTAGGCGTCCCGACATCTCTGGCTTGTGTAGAATGCTCTTCAAGGGCTGGTCGGTGAGTACCACGATCGTGTGGGCTTGGAAGTAGGGTCTTAAGCGCCGAGCTGCAGTCATTAGCGCAAGGGCTACGAGCTCCATCCTCGAGTATCATTCTTCTGCCTCGTGTAATGCATGACTGGTGTAGTATATTGGCCTCTGGATTCCTCCTTCGTCTCCGACGAGAGCTGAGCTCACTGCCATCGCCGAAACTGCCAAGTTCAGAAACAGTTCTTCCTCCGGGATAGTTTGGCTGAGCAGTGGGACTGAGCTCAGATATTGTTTGAGTTGGTTGAAAGCCACTTCATATTCCTCGGTCCACTCAAACGCCTTGCGTAAAATTTTGAAAAAAGGGAGGCACTTGTCTGTGGACCTGGATATGAACCTGTTCAGAGCCGCCACACGCCCTGCCAGCTGTTGAACATCCTTGGTCGTTCAGGCTACTTACATATCAATGATGGCATGGATCTTCTTTGGATTTGCCTCAATCCCCTGGTGTGAGACCATGAAACCTAGGAATTTTCCCAAAGCGATGCCGAAGGCACATTTGGCGGGATTGAGCTTTATCCGATATTTGCGCAATGTTCGAAAAGTCTCTTCGAGGTCTTACAGATGACTGCTGGCCTCCTTGCTCTTCACCAACATGTCGTCCACGTAGACTTTCACATTACACCTAATCTGCCATTTGAACATGAGGTTGACGAGCCGTTGGTATGTTGCCCCTACATTCTTTAGTCTGAATGGCATGACGTTGTAGCAATAGAGCCTCCGGTCAGTGATGAAAGCTGTATGCATCTGGTCGTGCTCAGCCATTCGGATCTGATTGTAACTTGAAAAACCATCCATGAAGGTTAGCATTTCATACCCTACGATGGAGTCGACAAGGAGATCAATTATTGGCATGGGGGAAACTGTCCTTCAGGCAAGCTTTATTCAGGTCGGTGAAGTCAACACACATTCACCACTTCCTGTTGGACTTCTTTACCATGATGACGTTGGAGAGCCAGGTGGGGTATTGCACTTCCCTTATGAACTTCTCAGGGTCAATGTTTAAGTAATGAGTTGCGACTCGTGTATCAATACTAGTCATGTCCTTATGAGACCAGGCGAATACATCAACATTGTCCCTTAAGAACCTCCGCAGCTCCTGCTTCAATTCCTTTAGTGCAATAGGCCCAATCTTCACTGTCCTGTTCTGCCTTTGAGCATCGACAGGAACATCCTTGAGCTCCTCTGCCGGCTCGCCCCTTCTGACTTCTTCTTCGTCTCGTGGCTCGAGGTCTTCAATGACCAGGGTTTCCTTTATGGGTTCCCCTTTCAAGGAAGCCATGTAACACTCCCACGCCTCCTTGTGGTAGCCCCTTGTGCATTCAACCCCAATCTCGGTCAGGAACTTAATCCTAAGGTGGTATGTGGACGTGACAGCTTTGAACTGGTTAAAAGCCATTTCTCCAATAATGGCATTGTAGGCAAACGAGCAGTCTATTACTAGGAAATGGATCATTTTCGTTGCTCGATGTGGTTCCTCCTCAAGGGTCACCGGTAAGACGATGGACCCGAGAGGTACCACCTAGTCCCCTGTAAAGCCGACCAGGGGAGAGTTGACTGGCTGTAACTTTTCCTTGCCGATCTGCATCTTCTCGAAGCCCCCTCCAAAATAGGATGTCTACTGACCTCCCGCTGTCGATCAGGATTCTCCAAGTTTTAAAGTTGGAGATCACTGCGGAGATAACCAAAGGGTCATTGTATGGTTGGTGTAGCTCGGTAGCTTCTTCTTTAATGAAAGTGATCACGGGGCTCTCAGTGTGAAACCCTAATCTCATATTTTCATGATTAGAATCATGTCAAAGTAAGAATGTCAAGTCTCGGGGCTTTGGGAGAGCTCCATTGTCTTACTTTCAGTTTCATGGTTGAAATTTAATATAAGACGTTGGGTGTTAGTGTTATGTTTTAATTTGGTACAATGGTAGAGAATTTTGAAAGGATGTTGATTATTTTTCGATGGTAATGTATCTATGATTTTTGATTTCCTTTGGAGAGTTTATTACATTTTTCTTATTGTATTGTTTATCTATTATATTCCGCTACGTTCATTTATTTTCGAGTATGTGTTGAGGTGTTGTTCGAACGTATAGTGACCTGTGCGATCATGCCTCACCTAATGTGACACAATTAATCTCTAATTGGGTTGGGGGTGTGACACTCGGTCTTCGTCTTCTTACTGGTCACCCCGACCAGTATTACTTCCGCCTCGGTTCAGATGTCCCAAACATGCTTCTTGCGTGCCAAAGAGGACTCCCCTCTTCCAGCGAATCCTCCTGTAATAACCCTTATTTTCCCAATGGGCTAGGCATTGGTTTCGGCTCGTGCCGAACTGCATCGGTCTCCCCGCGTTCGGTCTCGGCCAGCTACATATCGACCAAGTCTGCCTTGTTTGACCAGATCCTCGATCTGCTACTTCAAGTCGATGCAGTCTTCCATGTTATGGCCGTGATCGTGATGGAACCAGCAGTACCTTTTTCTGTTCCTCATGCTTGAGGGTGTCTTCAGACGCTCGGGCCATTTCAGGTCCGAGTCGTCCCTTATCTCCATCAATACATCATTCAACTTTGTTGTGAGTGGGGTGAACGTTCAATCTAGCCCGCGATAATGCTCGCGTCTTTCTTCTCCCCAGCTCCATGTTCGGTTGCTGGTCCTACTCGCCTTTGTCTCCCTTTCCTCCTTTGAGGTACCACCCGACCTCTTCTTATCTATGCGCAAGCCGCTCCCTTTATCGTTGTCTCACCTAGCGCTCATAGCATTTTCTGCGTTCATGTGCTTTTGAGCTCGAAGCATCAACTCGGCCATGTTTTGGGGTGGCCTCTTCAACAAGGAGAAAAGGAACTTCCCAGTTCTTATGCCGCTCATGAACACCGTGACGGCCACCTTGTCATCCACGTCGTCCATGGCTAGAGTTTCCTGATTGAACCTTCTCACGTACTCCCGCAGTGTCTCCTCTTTCTTCTACCTCACAGTTAACAAGTATGCTACTAGCCTTCTTTGCCTCTGGGCCCCGATGTAGTGGCTCACAAAAAGCTTGCTAAATTCCGTAAAGGTGGAGACCGTCACTGGTTTGATCTTGTTGAACCAGGTTCGGGCCGAACCTTTCAATGTGACTGGAAAAACTCTACACATGATCTAGTCCGGCACTGCTTGTAGGTGTATGAGTGCCCTGAA
This sequence comes from Euryodendron excelsum, assembly GCA_033060915.1. Lineage (NCBI taxonomy): Eukaryota > Viridiplantae > Streptophyta > Magnoliopsida > Ericales > Pentaphylacaceae > Euryodendron > Euryodendron excelsum. Next base: position 26,613,223 of record CM065394.1, on the reverse strand, counting down.
TGTCTCCAAGTGGTCCATTGGATCTTTGGAGTTGTCAAATACATCCACAGTCGGCATTTTGAACTTCGGGGGAAGTGGGTAGTCCATTACCTTCTGTGTGAATGGTGAAGCAATTCTACCAATGAGCGCGTCCACAGTATTTGGAGCCTTGGCCTCCACAGCGGCCAAGACCCCCACCATTTGGGCCTGTATGGCCCTCAGTTGTTCGTCCCAACCGTGAGAGCTTTCCGGTTTGTCGCCTACCATCTTCATTCTCGACGGGATGGCATGGCTGGTTTGTGCTTCCTCAATGTAGGGTTCACGGTGGAGGAGTGGGTCCTCAACCCATCCTCCATTGCCATTTTTGTTGCCGTTAGGGGGAATGGAAGGCTCTTTGTCAACCTTTTGATCCTCCCATTCCGCCACCGGCGGGTTGGTGGCGGTGGAACCCCTCTAGATGGAGCTAGAGCTCGTTGAAGCAACTCTGTGTTTTGGCGGACCAACTGTTGCATGCTGGCCATCATGTTGGCCACTGTTTTCTCTAGGGCGACTATCTTCTCCGCGCTTGAATCTGCCATCAAGCTTACTTCGGGGAGAGTGTTAATCCCAGACCTAGTCAAGAGCATGAAAAGTCACGAGAATCTTCATTCCCACAGACGGCGCCATCTGATAGTGCAGCAATCTTGTGGTGTCTTGCCCCCAGGCTGTCGATGAGCTCTCCTCCGGCGATTGGTGGTCTCCTGCGCTAAACACATCGGTGCGGTGCCTGCCAAAGGCCCTCCAACGTTCAAGGTAGATTCAAGAGAATCAATGTTCTTGGAGTGTTCAATTCACTAGGGTTTTTCTATTATGCGTACCTAGAGAAGGGACTGGGTTTCCTTTTTGTATGCTTGCATGAGAGTGGTTGGTGGCCTCTCCACGTGATGGCCTTTCGTTGGAGGGTCAAAACTATGATAGGGCACTTGAGAGGGTCTTCTCTATACTCCATAGTGGCGTGTGTCAGAACGGTGCCAGGGGTAGGGCGGTTGTCACTTGTACACTCCACACTTACGCCCCAAGTGTGCGCTAGGGTATCCGGTGTCAAGTATGGGCCCTATCAACGTGGTCATGAGGCTGACCATACTAGGAGGTTACCGAACGTTTGGCCCCTTTGGGACCCGAAGGGGTGGCGGATCGAGAGTTGGGGACTGACCAGAAGATGCCCTGCTAATCTGATCGGGGACCGACCAAGTATCCATGGATCTAACCTAGTTAGGAAAACGTCACTACCAATATATAATACACATGTAATGCTAATGTACATAGGACCACACTCACAAAAAGATGCATAACACTACCAGACATATACATTGACAACTTGACAACACAGAGAAAGCAACATATATGCACACGCATACATACATGTATATTTATATATATATATCGACAAAAAATGTATTTGGATTTGTAACAACACAAAGATATGCAGCTTTAGGGGTTTTTTTTTTTTTTTGTGTTATACCTAAATATGTATGTGTATGACACTACCTGGTGATCTTTGATCAGGAAAACCACAAATTGGGACTTCTAAAATTGACAAGAGTTGGGCACCAGCATCAGCTGCTTTGAGAAAATACTTGTCGAGCTCGTTGTTGTGAAAATCACTCGATTACAATGAACTTATGGTCATGTCTTCAGTCATTTTCGAGGGGTTCTAGTGTCTTATCCCATTAATCATCTGGATTTACATCAGCAGCAATGATAAAAACACACCTTGCATGATTTAGGTCTGATAAATAAACACACCTTTGCTTTAATTGTGCCACCAGCCACCAAAGTAGACTAACCAATCTTCTACGATCTCCATCCATTTCGAAAATATTAACTTTTGTGAATATTCTAGACAATTTGAGAGAGAGAGAAGCTTACCTGGTCTCAAACCGCGGAGATAGAAGGAGGAGGAGACAGCAGTAGCAGCAGCGGCAGCTGCAGCACTGGCTCCCTCAGATATGGTGGAGGTGCTGCTAGAGGCGGCGGCGGTGGCGGCTGTGGAAGAGAAAGGTGGCTGCTGTGGAGGTGAACAGCGAAGGATGAGGAGGAGGAGGAGGGCGGTTGGTTCTGTCAAATCTGGAGGAGTAGAGACAATTTCTTTCCTAGGACTTTTGTTCGAGTGAAAGAAAAGGGGGAAGGGAAATTAGGAAATTTGGAGAACAAAACGACATTGTTTCGATAAATATTTGCGACGGGAGACAGCAATCACAAAAAATTCGTGACAAAAACTAAACTTTTGCGACAAGAATGTGCTAGCCGCAAAACTCCCGTCGCAAAAAATGGTATTCGCTACGAGAGATTGGCCGTCGCGAAAACGCTATTGCAAAAATTAGTTTTTGGGATGACATTTGCTACGGCCAATCTTTCATAACAAATACTATTTTTTGCGATGGAAACTAGCCATCGCAAATACTCCCGTCGCAAAAAGCTCTAGTTTTAGTAGTGAATCCATTATAAACAAGGGCCTCTCAATAGTTATAACTGCAAACTAAAAGAGCATATATATATATATATATATATTTATATGTATGTGCATAATTGCCGAGTTGTTGGTTTAGGAGATAAGTATTCAGATTTGCTCTCTTAAGCTTGCGTTTGAATCTCTGTAATCACTTGATGAGGTTGAATTTACTCAAGGTCAAGAGAATTCAGTGTGATTTAAGTTCCGACTTTAATATAAATGCACTGAGCTTTTCATTTGTTGATGTATATATTTGTGTTGTGTATATAGACTGGGGGTAGTTTAGTCACTGGGGGTAGTTTAGTCTTTTTCTCTCTGTCTAGGGTTAGCCTATATATGTGTTGTTTCTATGCTTGTATTGATGGCTTTTCATATATACAAGTTATTATTTTCTCTCTCTGTCTTTTTCTGTCCCTTCTTCATCTTCAACAATATATATATATATATATATTTCTTCATCTTTCTCACATGGTATCAGAGCCATGGTCGACTGCCTCTAGCTTCTTCTTTTTTTTCTGGCATCTGTCTCACTAATTTTTCCTCCATTTTCTGTCTAATTTCGATTCGTTTTCTGTGAATACCGAATACAAAAACTTCTCAAAACTCAATTCTAAAACCACCATCCGATTCCTCTGCAAATTATCTTCCCATATTCATAAAAATCGGCCACAAAAACGGCGCCACGCGCCGCCACGCGCCGGTCAAAGAGCGGCGCGTAAGATCCACTCTCAGCAGCCTTCACACGCGCCTGCA
>CM065394.1:26500000-26605000 GCA_033060915.1 Euryodendron excelsum | reverse complement strand
ATATATATATATATATATATTTCTTCATCTTTCTCACATCATTGACGGCTGTATAAGGCTAAGGAGTAATATTTCTTGCAAGGTGTGTAAAATAATCTCTTGATATATTTAGTTTTTGTATAAAAAAAAATTAAAAAGAATGCATCAAGTCATCGCTAAAGCTATGGGCGGCTACACCACCTACGGACAGTCGCACAAGCCTTCAAAATCACCTTGGCGATCCTCGCCCGGATAGTAGTCAGCGATTTCCCAGTCAACTGCGCCTCTTAGACGTGGATTCTCTTTACTCGTGTACTCAATTAATTAAGCCTTTCAAAATAAATAATTATTTGATGTGTACATATCATTTATATGAATTAATCAACTGATTAAGAAATATTTCTTAACACGCATACATTTAAGTAATACATGTAATAAATATTTCATGTATTATATTTTATGAAAAAAACTCATTCAAATCAAAAGTGAATATAATCTACAATCATCTCAGCGTACCATGTAGTCTATATATAATATATAATTATATTGATACAATTAGTTATCATTAAACTCATTTCACCTTATTAATTGATAGAAAAAAACTAGTATTGCCCTTCCTAAATCTCTTTCACCTAAATCCTTTTAAAGGGATTTGAACCTACATTATCAGAACCTTTAATTTGAATTTTTTTTCTTGTTTATGTGTATCATTATTAGTTTTTATGTACCTAGTTTTCGAAGTCTTTGTGAATATCTTAAGAACGACCATTAGATTTGCTTGAATTGGGTGGATTGGACAACAATAAGTTGCAAAACCTACCAAACTGCAGCCAAGAGAACTGTATTCAGTCACATTCATCATTTTCATTAGGTTAAGAAAATTCATACAAAATTTTTATACAATGACGTGTTCAAATGAGAGTGATTTATTTCAAAATAAAATATTCATAATAATAATATTTAATTACAAAATTATCACTATCACATTACTATAGAGCAAGATTTTGTACACAAATTGTGAACGAATAACATTTTCCTTTTGATTAAGAAGAGGAGGGCGCTAGGGTCTTAAAGGCTGTGTTTGTCAAATTGCTGGATGTGGGGCGTGGGATTGGATTCATTATCCCATTGGGCCCAAACATCCCTTGCGGACCCAACCAGAACGAATATGGGCCAAACGATGGAATTAAACCTCCTCCTGCCCATAACCCTAGTAGTCCGTACGCTTTTGTTTTGCCGTACTATATATTTACTAACTATATATGCTTGCAGCCGAAGCAAGAAGCTTGCAAAAAGCTTCATCCAAATTCTTTGTTGGACCGGCAAATGAATGAGATAAAAATAAATAAATAAAGAACCCCTAATTCAGAATACCAGGAGATCTTGAGCCCACACTCAAAACCAAGCTGCCAAAGTCACCTTGTTGTTGGGCGGCCTTTTGACAACTATGAATACAATCCATAAACTTTCATCATTTTTTTAAGTTCATTTGTGGTTTTGAGTGGAGGGAGAAAAATCAAAGTCCTATGATTGTACTTGGGTTTTTTCTATGTAACTACTATTATGATCGTGTATATTGTAAGGAATTGAGCCATCTTTTTGCAAAATTAGACCAGATCCCCTTCATATAAGTGACAAAATCTAAACAGCAGTCGTTCGTACGACTAACATACTAAAAACTTGTATCTGTCTAGAAAAAGTTGGAGGCATGTACATCTTTGGAGTGCCATGCCAAAAACAATAAACAAAAAAAAATGTTACACAAATAGGGCTTTTATCTAAAAATCTCCTTCAAAATACTGTGGCAGCTGTATTTTTAAGATTTGAATCACAATGGCGAGTATTTTGCTTAGAAATGAAAGGACCATTCTCTATGAAAATTTTGAGCAAAAAAAATATTTTTATATTCTGTGAAAAAAAAAGTCTCCTGTTGATGGAGAGAGCATTAGCATACAAAATTTTTCAAAAAAAATACATATGGAATAGTAACATTTTTGTAATACCCAATTTTCATATAGACAAAAATTCATCTAGATATGCAACATCGTTTTGTCTGAAATTCCTATCTTGAAAAATATTCCCCAATTTTCGAGAAGTAATAAACGTGAAAATTGTTATCGAATCAAAATATTTTTGTAAGAACATTATTTCTTAGACAACTGCAATATTTTTCTTTCTTTTATTAAATTTTCCCTCAGAAATGTAATGCAAGTTTGTAAGTCACTTTCTTGCTTTTGACTTACTTGATGGAAAATGAGTCCCTTTCCTGCCGAATGATACCTACAGTAACACTTACAACAAATTGACCAAGTAACTAAGAAAGAAGTGAGCATTACTTTCTAGCCGGCAAGATTTAGGCATGTAATGTCAGCATATTTTTTTAACGTTGGTCCTAATATTCTGATTTTGTACCTAAAGATTTGAGACCCCGAATACTTTAAAAACATGTTTGAAGGATCAAAAGGCTAAAATTGTTTAGATCAAATTGAGTTTTTAACAGTAATGGATCGAGACAAACTCAATAAAATAGTAGGTTTTAATTTTTTATATAGAAAGATAAATAGTTGATCGTGCCCAACTTGCCAATATGGAAAAACAAAACTGTGAAACGAGGTAACGAAAATGTGGCCTAAAAATATGATGAGAAATGAGAAAACACTAAATGATATACAATTAAATAGGATATCGATAACCACATTTATTAAGAACCATAAAAATAGGACTATAAAGTATTTGAATTTTTTCATGATGAGTTAAAATAAAATATCTATAGAAATTTATTAAAATAATTATATAATATTGTTAAAGAAAATAAGATTTGAGTGCATGAAAATTATTAAAAATTATGAGAATAGAGTTTTCATAGACTTTTCACAACAATTTTAAAAAATTTATTATATATTTATTTAAACTTTAACAAAATTACTGAAACGTCACAAAAAAATTTCTAAATTTTATTTGTTGAAATTTAATAAGTGCTTTGTTTTTGTTCTGAAAATTTCTAAAGTTTTCCTTCTCAATAAGGGTTACTTGGTTATAAACATGGATTGTACACTCTTTGACTGAATCAGAACTCAATCAAGCCATGGTGGAGTGGACCGTCCAGACTCTCGGCAGCTCAGGGAGCATGGAATTAGGGTGAATTGCGTTTCTCCGTTCAGTGTTGCGACGCCGTTAACTTGCGAGACGCTGGGAAAGGAGAAGGAGGTAGTTGAACAGGTTTATGAGCCGTTACTTCCGTTAAAAGGGGCGGTGCTGAAAGTTAAACATGTGGCAGATGCTGTCGTCTTCCTCGCCTCCGACGATTCGGCATTCGTCTCCGGTCATGATCTCCTCATCGACGGTGGGTACTGTTCTTGATGATTCAATCTCTAAGATTAGACCAATCACCTACTTCGTGAAAATCAAAGTCTGTGAGCAATTAAAAATGATCTATCTTGATCATATGGGTCTCATTAATGGATAAATTAAGTTCGCAATGTCACTTTCAGATTAGCAAATATTCAACCTTGTTTTAAATATTTCAAAGTTTTGTTTTTTCTTATAAATTAAAAAACAAAAAAGGAAGAGCAAGGAACGAGCATATGCAAGGAAATGGAATCAAAGGGCTACATGTCAGTTAGTAGTACTGCTTGCCTTTTTAGTTTGATAAACATTGATGAAAATCTACGATGGAGCAGTAAAGGGAATCTTATAATTTTAATTTTCTTTTTTCCTCTACTTCTCTTTTTTTCCCTTCTCTATTCTTTACTTTACCACTATATTACATAATATATTTATATAGTTCTATTAAGCATATGCATGAACCAAGACACTTTGTACATCCATGACCATTCATCTACATATATGTATTTACCTACATACATGAATACTCACATATATGTATCATGTATATACAAGTGTTTGTAATATATAATAACAAGTTTACTTTTCAATACTTACTCTTAAACTTAATTTTGCATTTAGGAGCTTGATGTGATATATTCACTTAGATCATGAGTTCCACCATCAATGGCATTAGCCTTCATGACCATCTCCCTAGATGTGTAAGCTTTGAGATGGCCTTCTTGAAATAATTTTTTCATTTGTTCTTTACATACTTGTGTAGTGCCTTTAAATGAGCATCATCAAGTTTTTCCTTAACATAGGCCTACCACTGATTTTCATTTTTGGACTTGTTATGCTTTTGAAATTTATTTTTCTTCGCTCTTATGGATCAAAGAACTCTTCCATATTCACACAACCTATACCAAATGTATAATCCTCCAAATGAATATGCACATAACTCCTAAAAATTTTAATACCCTCATTTTCGTTAATTTTCCACTTCAATGGAATAACTTCATTTGTGATGAATTTAAAGCACTCTTCATCAACTTGATCAACAATATAGTAGTAATTGATATCTCCTTCCAACTTTGGTGGGTTAATAAGAATCATATTTGCAAATATTGAAAATGAATCAAATAAAATTTTTTCTTCCAAATAACACAGACCTTGATATGTTAACTCATCACATTGATTGACATAGTCTTTTTCTTTAAAATTTTCTTCTTCAATTTTCTCAAATTCGATAATTTTCCTTTCCATTATATCCACTTCCATTTTATGAATTTCATTATCAACAATTTCTTCTTGTACTTCTTTCTCTTGCACTTCTTTACATTCTTCAATTTTTTTGTTTTCATTACCATGAATTTCTTTTTCATTGTTCTCCGTGGACTTCTCCATAAAGTCTTCATGACTTGGATTCTCTTCTATCACAAATTCATCTTTCTCAAAGTATTGTACCCAATACTTTGTGGGTAAAACTTCTTCTTCACAGTTAGACACGATAGGGTCGAGTATCTTCCAAACATCACTAGGAGATATCTTTTCTTCAATTTCCTTCTAAATCTCTTGATGAATGGATCTTTACAAAATTACAAATGCCTTCTCTTCTTTTTTTTTTTTTTTTTTTTTCTCGAACCCTCTTGGATGTATTGCTTATTGGCTCTTCTCTAACGACATCTCACAAATCACAAATTTTGAAGTACAGACATATAGTAGTCATCACTATCTTATAGTTGACAAAAATCAATCTATCTCCAAGAATATACATCTTTCCTTGGTTGCTCCTAGGATCTCTCTGAGTTTTGATACTACTGTTGAAAATTTGTGATATGCAATGATACCGCTGTGTTGAAAATCTATAGTGTACTAGTAAACACAAACACTATGAAAAGAATCTCATAGTTTCAATTTTCCTTTCTTCTCTACTTCTCTTTTATTCTCTTCTCTCTTCTCTACTTCACTAAATTATATAGCATATTTATATAGTTCTACTAAAATGCATCTAAACATGTACATGTACTAAGATATTTGGTACATCCATGACCTTTCATCTACATACATGTATTTACCTACATACATGAATACTCACATACATGTATCATGTATGTGCATGCCTCTAAAATATGTAAAATTAAATTTACTTTTCAACACAGATAGCCCCATGACATCAAGAAATTATTTAGTGTCCTTGGAGTCCTATGTGCCATTGCTCCTCTTTTTACATAGAGTCGGTACTCCATCTGCTAGGTAGAGTATTTGATTATATATTTAATCATTTTCAAATTTGACAGTAGCAGAGCATGTGCATTGGGTAGTTCTTTATCCATAATCAAGCATGAAATAGATTAGATTATAACTAATTGAAAGCAAGAAATATATAATAGCCTTTTGGTGAATATGGGGCTGTGCATATCACATTTTTCTCATTTTTTTTCCAAGGATGAGCCGCAGAAGGGTTGGGTTTAGGCTGATATGGTGATGGCCTTACAAGTATGTTCTGCCGTTGGTAATTTTGATTGAGTGCATTTTATATTTATGTTAGTATGCCCCGGCATTGGGGATATTTTAACCCGACTCTAAATATTACAAAAAAAAAGTCATACAAGTTATAAAAAAAATTAAAATTAAGGTTATATTATGCATTTAACTTGAATTACATCAAAAAAATCAAAATTGAAATGTAATTCCAATTAATCAATTGTAACCCCAATCAAAGAAAACAACTTCTACTCGTATTTTTTGAAACAAATTCTTCAATTAAGTCATCGTACTTCAACCTATTCAAAAACTTATTTTCAATTGAGATATAGTCAATCCACTTAAACTCTCTTATGACATGGTAGTCCGAAGATAAGTTTTTATCAACTTCAACTTAAAAAAATTATTATCCGCCAAAATAACTGTAACCAGTATAATCAACAAAATTTGATAAGCAACCCATACCATTAAGAAATCACTTTCTTTTCAATAAGACCTTATGAATTAAATAGAAAAAATATAAACTCAAAAGGGAAAATAGAAATGAACATTCAAAAAGGAAAAATAAAAATGAACTCAAAAAATAAATTAAATAAAAAAAAATTATGGATCTTTTGCACTAGCAGTCTAGCACCATAGTCTAAGGAGAAAAAATTATAATTTATTTAATCCATGTACTACACTTGTCTGAATTCAGCTTTCAAGATATAAAATCCCAAATTATTCAACAAAATCTTGATAATGCCTCATTTTTTATTCAAAAAAAAGTCAATGATTAAAAATACTATTTTTTATCCAACAAAAACTTCACAGAATCACAAAGAGTTTGGATCTTTCCTTTTTTAGATATATATAGTTTTTATGTAAAATTTGAACTCAAGAAGATTCACTAAATTACTGTATTTATATATATATATATATATATCATATACAAAAAAAATAAATATTATAGACAAAATCAAACACAACCTTACTTCTTCTTCTGATCGAATCTTCCATAGCTCTACTTTGATTTGTTGACAGGGCTCCTAATCACACCCACTCAGTCACTCTCTCTCTCTTGCTCTCCCTTGCTCTCTCTATACATTTACACTAATAAAATAATTTACTTTTTAAAATTTTTTTTATCCGGTCAATGGATATTATAATTATAAACTATTCAATTTTATTGAATACAAAAGACCCACCAAATAAAATTCTATTCTCTGTCATATTATTGTGTAATGTATACAGTTATATAAAAAGAAATAATAAAACTCACAATTTATTACACAAAAATTTTAAAAACTTAGTTGTCTTGACCTAAGGGGTTGCCCAAGTCCAAGAGCTTACTAGACTTATCCCAAGGCCCGCCCTGTTAGTATGTCTTGAAAATATCGTGGGATTGCATTGCTAGTATCTCCGAGCTCATAGGGTTCATTTGGTATAATTTTTTGTCAAGTTTTTTTGGATTAATTTTTTTATTTTTAAGTAAAAAATAATATTTTTTTTTGGCTTTTTTTTGTCTTTTGTGTTTTTTACTTTTTTTTTCCTTATCTTAGCTTCTAAAGAAAAAAATCAACTTAAAAAACAGCTCAAAATAAGCTCCACCAACCGGCCCATATTATCACCAAATTATCAACAGCGTGATGAGCTGAGACAAGGCATTATCAATTACAATGACAAGTTGTAAGCACATCTCCAGCTACATCACCGGCCATCTGACATAGATTTGGACAAAAATGCATTACTTTTAACAAAAACAAAGCTGAGCGGTGTGGGACTTATTGGCACTTGCTTTATTTTTTTTTTCCCTAAAAACACATGCAATGAAACAATGTCCCAAATCAAAATCCAAAAGCCTAATCCACTCGCCACCTCCAAAAGGGGCTGAGCTTTTGAAGACGTGACGACACTTTTAAAGCTTGCACTTCGTGCCGCCTGCAGCTTTAATTGCCGGACAGGTGATTTTCTTAGACAAAGGAGACAGGAGTAACGGTAAACAAAAAAAATTATGCAGACTGAGATACAGTTGAATTTGGACCTTTCACTTTAAACAAAATATTTATCAAAATGGTCATTAATTATATATATATAAAAAAAAAGAAGAAATTATCACATCATTCTTGTAGATGGGGTTTTACAATTTTTCGGTAAAATTCCAAAGAGAAATATCCTATATGCGCTCCAAGTAGATTAAAATTATTCCACTCATTAACATTGAAGAGAAAGCAGAGCCGAGGCATTACTGGTGCAGTGGGTAAGGCTAGCCACTGAATGACTTGTGACATCCGATCACTATATCTGGGGCATGAAGCACTCGCTATATGTGGGGGCATTAGTGGTATTTGAATTGCAACTAAAAAACCAACAGTTGAAGTTAGTTCTAAAAAATTACTTTTTAAATAATTTTTTAAAGTTTAAGTTGGTTCTAAAAGTAGTTTTTTTAAGTGTAGAACTGAATACAATTTAAAAAATTCATAAGCTTAATGTATAAGCTACTAAAAAAGTTGTATCCAAACACCTCTTAATATTAAAAATCATATATAAAACAACAAGATTTCGGCATATTTGAAATTTTAGTTATTATCAAAATAACAATTTAACAAATACCTTATGCAATATACAAATTAAAAATTAAAATGGTTTGATCTATGAATTTGTAAAGCATGACAATATCACCAGCTCTAAAATTTAATTCACGTCACGTTAACTAGAAAATGATAAATGTCCCAGCTGCTGTTGTCCTAAAATAGTTTGGTCTATAAAATTTGTAAAGAATGATAACATCAACAGCTCTGAAATTTAATTCAACAAGCAAATGTCATGTCAACTAGAAAATGATGAATGTCCCATCTGGTGTATACGAGATTAAGAAAATCTCTATCCCCACCCCCCCAACACCCCACCCCTGATGTGATCATTAAATTTTTTTTATTTTTTTATTTTGCCCACAACCTTACTCTTTTATTTCAAGATTGTCATCAAGTTCAATTATTTTGATAATATTTTTTCTTTTACTCCCACCTCCCAAATTTTAATTAAAAAAATTTTTGATCAAAAATTTTTAATTTCTTTTTACTCTCACCTACTAAATTTTTATATAAATAAAATTGTTATGATCAAATTTTCTAATTTCTTTTACTCCCACCTCCAAATTTTTTTATTAAAAAAAAATTTAATCAAAATTTTTAAATTTCTTTTTACTCTCACCTCCTGGATTTTTATATAAATAAATTTTTTATGATCAAATTTTATAATTTCTTTTACTCCCACCTCCCCGGTTTTTATAAAAGAAAGAAATTTTGATCAAAATTTGTTAAATTTCTCTCTATTTATAAAATTTAATGTAAAACTAATTAATATAATTTTTATAAACAAATACTTAAGTAAAATAATTTAGATTTGTTTCTTAAGACTATCCTTGGGAATTAATAATACATTTTTTACTAGTTTGATTTCTCATAAAAACACATACAAAAAATAATAACTTTTAACATATCAATATAGTGGTAAATTCAACAATACATAAAAACAGAATTTCTAATTAATGTCTCCACCGAACTCTCCTCCGGGGGCACCCGGTCCTCCACCCATTATTTCTGACCACAAATTCATTCGTACTATATAATTATCAACCCATCCCCTAGCTTCGGTTGATACATGTTGTCGCCACCACATTGGAGTGGGTGGTACTGGGTAATGAGGGCATAACAAAACTTGGACGAAGTGGTTGCCGTCAACACGAGCAATAGCTATTTCCCGACGCTCGTGGACCGGAACTGGGGGGGATCTCAACGGTAAGTGAGTAAAACAACCCGAATGATATGTGTCAAACGTGTGCAATACAAGGTTGTACCTTGATGCAATGACAACTCCCAAAGCCATAGAGTCCATCCAATATGCCTCTGATACTGTAGGCTGGAACCAAATAAATGAATGTAGAAGAGTGTTTGCATAATTATGCTCTGGATAAAGCACATCGTATAAGTTTATGTTTTGCTGAATCTCTTCAATCAGGTCCATCCGTACCCATGCCCAATCATCTTCGGCATACCCGACTTGCGCAGCTATCGCCCTGAATCCACAATGACCATCAGCTCGGACGTCAACAGTGTAACTAATAAAATCCTGATAAGCCTCAGGCAATTGTTGGATGAAGGGATCCAAGACGGGTGGAGCTAGAGTTTGAGTGTTGCGAATTCTCGAGGTTGCAGTCGGTTGAGTGACCGGTGCATCTGGAGTTGAGTTAGATGCCCCCCTAGATCCTGAAGTAGATACTTCTAGAATACTCTTTATGCGGCATCTACTTTGTTCATCTCTACCTGCAGGTCGACCTTTGTGTTCCGTGTTGTACACTGGGGCTCGAACTGTACTATGAGATGGATCTGTCATATCGATAATCCTGTTTATCATATTATCTCGCGTAGATGGATCCATCCCCTGTAACAGTTCAAGAACCTCAGATGTCCTGTCAGATCGTGGTCCATCATCATTAGAGCGGTCTGCATGCATACATAACATAGTCCAATGAGTATTAATATCTGTCAGCGGAATTGGAATACAAAGCGAACGGTAATTAGCAAGGTCGTGCAAGCACGGCACTCCGTGCGTTACTTTGATTATACAGTCGCAATAGCCGGCCATGAATGGGGAGGCGGTATCAGCGTATTGTAGCTGTTCATCGATCAACTCCAACGCCTCTAATGAAATTCGACATATTATGCCGCTGAAAATGTAGTCATCCATTTGTTTGTGGCGTGGAATGTTGAGAGATCTCTCGAACGACTTCTGAATGTCGCCAAACTGAATTCTCAACATCTTGTGAATTTTCGCAAACGATGTATCTAGCGATGACATGGTGTTCCCCAGATATAGCTTTAGCCTGGCATGGGCAGACTCTGCCCTATAATAGAAAAGTGCACTGTGTTTAAATCAAAAAGTTATAAAAAGTAGTTTGCAATGAAATCATGATACCTTTGACTTGAATTGCTTCCAAGGTGCATGAAAGTATTTATCCACGCCGCTACGAACCGCTCTTTGTATGGCCTTAACCATGTCTCCCAGAGGTATTTTGTTGCACGCGGGTAGGATTTAAACTCTCCGAGAAGGGTGTGTCACTTCTGTTGGTAAGACTCTGGTGTTGATGACATAATTAGCGAGTGCCATGACATGAGAAATCGTTTCATCTCCGGACCAAGAATAGGGCTGCAGTACTTCACCACGTTCTGGTTTATGTGCCAGATACAGAGGATGTGACGTGCTGCGGGGAAACATGTATCAATGGCCTTCATAAGCGCCAAATCCCTATCTGAAACGAACACCGATGGCATCAATGCTCCCTTTTCAAGCATCAAGTTCTTCAAGGTACCTAAGGCCCATGTCAACCGATCTGACTTTTCATTAGCAAGATATGCGAACATAAGTGAGTATGTTCGTAGTGTGGATGTGATACCCACAACCTCCAACAATGGTATGCGATACTCATTGGTCTTGTATGTTGCATCAATTATCAGCACAGTGGGAAAATTGATATATAGCTCCAGGCTTTTAGGATGAACCCAGAGAATATCTGTAATTTCGTTCGTCTCTGGATTTGTCATAAAAGTATGGAGGTATTTTTTGCTAATTAATTGATCCAAAACATGCTGGACAGGATTTAGACCGCCACGTTGGACTTCTTTGTGTTTATAGATGGTGTTGTAAACGCTCTGAATTCCTGTGGTGTTTGAAGGGTCTCTTTCTTTCAGGACACTGAGAATTTCTCGAGGTTTGGTACTGTCAGCCATCTCGAGCACAAATTGTTTCTCTACTGGTTTGAGCCTTGACGGGTACTCGTGACCATCAAGATATTCTGCAGTTTCATGGTTATGAAAACCGCATTTAACCAGTAAACCCCACATGACACCATCTGGAGGTATTGGTAAACCTCGCAGCTCAAATGGGCAATCGCATTTTCTTGTTCCAGTATTTCTTTGCAAGGATTGCCCTTCAGAAAGATGCCGTGGCGGTTCGTACTTTCCTCCTCTTTCACAACCAAGAATGCACTTCGGGAGCTTGCCGCCTTTTAAATTAGCATACCTTTTGATAACAATCACGATGCCATTTTGTCGACCAATCCTCCGCACCCAATCTAACATTTCGTCTCTATTTTCAAAAATCTGTCAATAAAAAATAACAAATATGCATAAGTACAACGTTATTGGGTCTACTTTTAATAAATTGATAGTATGATGAAACAAAAATAGTCTAATGAAATAAAAAATAACAAATGCTTGCCTGATCAGTGGTAAATTCAGGTGTATAGTCACGACCTCGGTGGGAGACGCTTTCTACACTTGGAAGATCACTCTCAATTGCCCAACTATCTGAAAATGAGTCAGCCATTGTGCTCTATCTTGATATAAATTGAAGGAGTGATAGTAGAGGAAGTGAAGGAATGAAGAAGATGAGAAAATCTGGAGAAATGTTTTTCATATAAATAGAGGGAGACATATCCAAATAGAAAATCTTATCCAAATAGAAAATCTTATCCGAACAGAAAATCTTTTCAGAAAATCTTATCCAAACAGGAAATCTTATTAGAAAATCTTATCCAAACAAAAAATCTTATCTGAACAGAAAATCTATCCGAACAGAAAATCTTATCAGAAAATCTTATCCGGACAGAAAATCTTATCAGAACAGAAAATCTCTTCCAAACAAAAAATCTTATCCGAACATAAAATCTCTGAGATTCCTTGACAATCCTACTCACTGATGTGACCCATATTTTTTTTGTTCTTTTTCTATTTTTAAAAAAAAATCAAATTAATCAAAACAAAATAAAAATAAAATAACAAATAAAAAATAATAAAGTCTTGCTTGATCAGTGATAAATTCAGGTGTATAGAAAGAGACATATTCAAATAGAAAATTTTATCCGAACAGAAAATCTCTGATATCATATTCCTGATAATCCCACTCACTGATGTGACCTCTATTTTTTTTTTGTTCTTTTTTTTAAAAACAATTCAAATTAATCAAAACAAAATAAAAATAAAACAATTAATAAAAAATAACAAATATTTGTCTGATGTGATCCCTATTTTTTTATTTTTTTTATTTTTAAAAAAAATTAAATTAATCAAAATAAAATAAAAATAAAACAATTAATATATGTTTAACTATAAAAACAAACAAAATACTATTACTTTGCATCAATAAAGCACATGGGGCAAAATCGGACATCCAAATGTTTTTTCCGTCCCATCAGCCCACCCCCCGTGTCAGGGGGGGTGGGAGTAATAGTTCTCCGAGATTAAGAGAGTACGTTTACACTGCATATATACATGTATGTGTCTCAGCAAATGCCATCATACTTAACCAAATGGGCTAATTACACTTTTCCCTTGCAATTTGAGTGAAAATCTAATAATATTTTGTGGTTTAAATATGAGCATATATTTTTTTTATGATTTAAATTTATTTGTAAAATTATTATAATCATAACAGATTTGATGAAATAATAAAAATATCCCTACAAATAACAACCTTTTATTTTGAAATAAAAGGAAAAAATTATTTTTTTTATTTTTTATTTTAAAGAGATAAAATTACAAAAATATTCTTGTTAAAAAATTGCTATTATTTTAATAATTTTCATCCATTTTGCAGTTAAGTCCAAACTACAAGAATGTTATATGTTTATTTTTAAACCACATAAGGATCAAGTAATTTTTACTCAAACTAGAGTAAAGTGTAATTACCCCCAACCAATTCTAGAGCCAGCCTACATACAGTTAAAGACCTCATGTTTTTTTAACAATTGGAGTTCCTTGAAAACTAGCCAATATATAATTTAGGATAATGCTATATAACAAAATTTTTTATACAAAATGATGTATCTAAATGAGTCTTTCACTTCAAAATAAAACACACACCATAATAATTTTTAATTATAAAAGTACCATTGCCATATTATTTTGGTGAGAATTTGTGTACAAATTTTCTATAAGAATAACATTTTTCTATAATTTAATAGCAATGACATCACTTTCACAAACCATCATTAAATTATTGAATCTCCGGTACTAAAACATGTTATTTAAGTACCAAATTGTTACTGCCAAAATCTACCAAAATATATAACAGTCATGTAAAGTAGATTAAATGCACAGAAAGTCCTTATAGTTTACTTCTCGTTTTAATTTGGTCCTTATAATTCTAATCATAACATTTTTACCTTTTAATTTTGCAATTAATTTTTAATAGATTCAATTGGCAACTGACATTAAAATATCACGTGCCCAGCACATGACCACACTAGAGGGGAAAATGGTAAAATTCCTCAGTCTCTCTTTCCCTTTCTTCCTCACCTCCAAACCACTTCATCTCGGACCATCCCTTCTTCCTCTATATCTTCCTCTCTCTTTTCTTTTACTTTCTTCTTCTATTCATGTTCGTCAGTACCCACCACCCACCTTTCACTCACTATCGGCCACCTCCATTTCTCCACTCTTCCACCTCCATATCTCTTCCATTTTTCTCTCATCATTACCAACCAAGGGTGGAGCTAGAATTTTGATATGTCCTGAGCTAGCCAAAATTTAATGAATTATCAAAAAAAAAAATTATAAAATATGTACATGTAAAAGTTATATAGATCAAATAATTTCACAACTAATATGCAACAAAAGTATACAAAAATATATAAATATTCAAAAATATTCAAGAAAAAAAACATATTAAAATTGTGCCCGACTTTTTTTTAGTGAATAGAAATTATTTATTATCAAATTTGCATCATTAGATTCAGAAAGTTCTCTTCGATATAGATAATCATAAGATTTGCAAGTAACGCATACAAAAAAAAGAGAAAATTTGATAACACAAAATACCTAAGCAATAGAGGCCCTAGAGGGTGAAAGTCACAGGAGTGAAGAGTCTAGTCTTCACCTTCCCTTGTCTCTCTCGGGTTTGTACTACTTACTTGAGGTCAAAACCTAATTTAATGGGTCAAAATAATTTTTTCCTGTGAGAAAATAATAAAAAAAATTAATAATTAGATAACAACATAAAGCATGTTAAATAATTTTTTTAATGGATAGCATATAGCTCTACCTCTCTTTTAGTTCACTTTTTTAATGACTAATTAATTAATTTAATTTTTATTGGGTTTAAGTATTAAAATTAAAGTGAGTTATATTAAGTAACTGTGTTAGGTGTTAGGTTGAACAATAAGATGTTGAGTTGAGCAATAAAAAAGAGTGAGCTGAACATGACAATATTAAGATGAGCTAAACTTAAATATTAAAAAAATTTGTACATCAAAAATAAAAATTAGGCTGGACTCTCTTAGGCTACAGCCATGAGAGCTCCGCCCTTGTTACCAACCCCTCTTCTTTGTTAAAGAAATCACTTGTGCAAGATAAATCCAACTATTTAGATACTTACAATGCGACTTATCACTGCACTTTGTAAATTGTTGAATGAGGACATAAATTATAATTTTGTAAATTATTGGGTGAGAACCATAAATTATGATTGAAGGAAGGTTTTGAAACCGCTGCAATCAAACAGTCAAGTAAATTGTGCTTGAAGAAAACAACAGTTTTATGAAATTTTATTACAATATTATGCTACACTACGCACTCAGATTTATATTTCTATTTTCCAGAAGAATAAAACTACCACACATTTTAAATATTTCTTATTTTGCTTTCACAAAACAGTAAACGATATTCTCAAACTCTGTGTCGGAGATCATGAACCGAACCCGCCGTCGACGGCGAGGTTGTGCCCGGAGACAAAAGCCGAATCGTCGGAGGCAAGGAACAACGCGGCATCTGCAACGTGTCTAGTTTTCAGCACAATCCCTTTCAAGGGAGTGAATGCTTCATAAACCTTCTCAACTTCATCCAAATCCTTGCGATCGGCGTCGCACACTAACGGCGTCGCAACCACATACGGCGACACGCCGTTCACCCTAATTCCGTGAGGCCCAAGCTGTTGGCTAGCCGCCCGGACCAACCCGAGCACGGCGTGCTTCGACATGACGTAATCAGTCCACTTCGTGTGGCCCCTGCTGGCTACTATGCTCGCCGTGCACACGATGCTACCCCTCACGCGCCGCTCCACCATGGCACGAGCCGCGTGCTTCACGCATGCTGCCGTGCCACGAACGTTGATCCCGAAGAGGCGGTCAAATTCGGAGAAGTCGAGGTCTAGGATCACCTGATCGGAATTTAAGATTCCAGCGTTGCTGAACATGATGTCGAGTTGGCCGTACGTCTGTACGGTCAACTCCACCGTGGATTTGACTTGCTCTTCGTCGGTGACGTCACAGTGGACGTAGCTGCAGCGGTGTGAGCCGATGGACTCGGCCACGTGTCGACCCTTTTCGTCTTGGACGTCGGCGATCACAACCACGCGTGCACCGTGATCGGCGAAGAGACGGGCAGTTGCCTCGCCGATGCCGCTTGCGCCGCCGGTGATGATGGCTACTTTGCCTTCTAGCTTATTCGCGGAAGGGGTAGGGTCTGCCATTTTTTTTTGTCGACGTTGAGGTTATGCCCTCGAGTTGTTTTACTACTTTCTAGTTTTTGCTAGGAAATGAGCCTTCTCTTTTGTTTACAAAGACTTGCCCCATGAACCTGCAGAGCTTGGATCATTACTAGAAAAAAAGGAAAAATAAAAGTCTACCATGACATTTGGAAAATAAAATCCTATCACCATGATGAATGGGTTTTTTGTGGTTAAGAGTCAATCACAATAAATATTTTATTTTAGAATAATATTATATACAATTTTATTTTCAATTTATTTTTCTTACTTAAAGAGAAATTATTTAGTAGGTTCGAAACATCATGCCAATATGATGACGCGATGTGCCCGACATATGAAAAATAAACACATATTTCTATTTTTATATTAATCGACCTAATGTTTAGGCTTTTCCTAAAATTTGGTCAAAAAAATTAGGCTTGATTGATCTAATTTTTAGGCAAAACATGCATGATGTGTTTACTTTTGATAAATCGAACATACAACCTTATCATGCTGACATAAAAGTCGTCAATGAGCTAGGTCGAACCCTAGTTTGTACTAATACAGGCCTGGATGGGGTCACGAGCCCCGACTTTTTGATGACCTTTTTGGAGTTAATGTGGTGTCCCGAAGCTATTAAATAATTTCACTTTATCATACTGATGTGGTGTACTTCTGGACCTACTCGATAATTTCTCTACTCGTAAACACAAGTAAATGAGTTTTATATAAATTTATTAATGTGAATCCTATAACCTTATGTATAGCATTACTCTTAATAATGTACGTTTCATTGTAGTTATGGGAGAAAGTGGGATGACCAATTCAAAGTCTAAAGATTATTCAGGGAGAAAAAGCCCAATGGTCCAAAAGCATCTGCTAGAACACTTACTTGCATGGGTCGAATCGGAATGAGGTGGATCATTTTCTATAAAAGAAAAAGAAAGACTAGTTAAAATTGTTTTACCATGTAACCATGCTAATATAATACAATCTATCTAATAAAACAAATCAGATTTTGAAAATATCCAAGAAATACAATTCAATCTAACGGATGAGGTTTATTTTCAATTTGATCCTACGGCTTGGATCATTTTTGGGTCTCCTTCAAAATTTCGCTCAAATTGGATGTCACACACCTCTTTGTCCAAGGACGCAAAGACGCTTCAGTTTCAAATTTCCCAAAGGACTCGCCCCACCCCTTCTCTCTCTCTTCTCTCTCTCTCCGGTTGCCATAGCCACCAGCAACCAAGCTGCTGTGTTCACCACACCCAACCACTCCGGTGAGTTTAAAACGCTGGTTTTCTTGGTTTTGTTTCTGTCTCTTTTTTTCCTACGTTCGCCACACCCGGCAATGGCTCTCTGGTTTTGTTTCTCACCCTTCTGTTTGCTATTTGGGTTTATTATGATTATTGTGCATGAGCTTTCCTTGAATTCTGGCTATTTGGGTTTAATATGATTTGGGTTTGCTCTGTTAATTTTTGCTAACAGAGGTGTTGAATGAATTGAATACTTTATAAGAATAATAATTGGGAGTGCATCAAAACAAGAATCTGGGCAAATCGATTCAAAACCTCTTCACATCAGAAACTGGTTCTACTTTCCCCAAAATTTTCTAGAAAAAAAAAAATAGTGTAAGCCCCATTTTTTTCGAAATCTTTTGCATTAGCATGTCCGCATGATGCTCATACACTAAGGAATGTATGGGTCATTTGGTTTTTTTCCTTGAGACTAAGAAATATCTTTTGCATTAATGGTTTTTTTGCCCTCGGAGTTGCTCGCAACTTGATTAGTGATATGGATTTGTTTGATGATTTTTCCTTTGAGTTTCGTGATTGCATGTGAAGATGAAGGTGAACTTTGATGATATATGGGTCATTTGGTTTAATATGATTATTGTGCATGAGCTTTCCTTGAATTCTGGTTATGTTTTAAGGATATGCTTTAATTCATTGTGCTACTGAAAGGTATACTGATTTCTTCAGATTCTAAAAGGTTGCCACATGCATTGCTATGAAAATGAAAGTTTGACTCTGCATCATCACGTACTCTACATCATTTTTCTGCGATGACTGTTCGATCCAAAATAAAAAATTTGCTCTGTTAATTTTTGCTAACAGAGGTGTTAAATGAATTGAATACTTCATAAGAATAATAATTGGGCGTGCATTAAAACAAGAATATGGGTAAATCGATTCAAAACCTCTTCACATCAGAAACTGGTTCTACTTTCCCCAAAATTTTCTGGAAAAAAAAAAAAATAGCGTAAGCCCCATTAGCATGTCCGCATGATGCTCATACACTAAGGAATGTATGGGTCATTTGGTTTTTGGCCTTGAGACTAAGAAATGTCTTTTGCATTAATGGTTTTTTTGCCCTCGGAGTTGCTCGCAACTTGATTAGTGATATGGATTTGTTTGATGATTTTTCTTTTGAGTTTCGTGATTGCATGTGGAGATGAAGGTGAACTTTGATGATATATGGGTCATTGCCTTGAGACTAAGGAATGTCTTTTGCATGAGTTTCTCATATGATTCCACAATTACTATTTCTCAATGGTTGGTATAATTGCAGTGTTCAATTTCCGAATTGAAAGTGCTTAGTGCTTAGTAAAGTTTCTTATTGAATTTCATTCTTAATTACTGTTTGTTTGGTTGGTCTACTGAACTTCAGACCCCTTCAATTTCTCGGCACTCAAGAGAACATAAATTTATGTTCAAGGCTTCTAAATTTGAGACCCCTTATTTCATTCTTAATTATGACTCATGCAAATATCACTAGAACCCTTCGTTATTTAAATAGGATCCAGTTCTTAGATAAAATTGAAGGCTTCTAAATTTATATTTTTTCTACTTTTCCCAAAATTTTCTAAAAAAAAATTAGTGTAAGCCCCATTTTTTTCCAAATCTTTTGCATTAGCATGTCCCCATGATGCTCATACACTAAGGAATGAATGGGTCATTTGGTTTTTTGCCTTGAGACTAAGGGCCCCGTTTGGTACAGTTTTTTTTAGCTTTTTTGTTTTCTGGCTTTACTTTAGTTGAAGATAAGCAAAAAAAGCAAAAACAGAAAAACAAAAAAGCCAAATTTTTCTAGCTTTTTTGCTTATAAGCTTAAAAAAACCAAGCCACTTTTCCCTTACCAAATTGGGCGCACAGTCCAAAGACCCCGCACACCTCTTTTCAAATTTCTCTGTCTCTTCTCTTCTACTCTCTCTCTCTCTCTCTCTCTCTCTCTCTCTCTCTCTGCGTTCGCCACACCCACTTCGGTAAGTTTTTCTGCAAGCCCTACTTTTTTTTTTTTTTTTTTTTTCTGATTTTGTTTCTTTTTATGGTTTTTTTTTTCTTGCGTTTGCCACACCCGGCAAGGGCTCTCTGGTTTTGTTTCTCACCATGGTGGAGGAGTGAGGTGCTGCACACCCACACTTCGACAGACCCATTCTCTGTGACCTGCACTGCTGCACACCCACACTTTGAGCTACCCATCCCTTGATTTAATGCCTCATCAATTTCGGCAATAGACCAACTAAAGGAGTTCTTTGTGTTTGATCAATTGTTTGTGAGTGCTTCAACGGTATATTCTGCTCTATTTTATTAATCTTCAATGGTTTATTCTACTCTATTTTGTACTGATTGCCATTTGACTGAGGTCATATATTTTGGCCTTCCAATTTTTTTTAACATTAGTATACACTGTTGAACTTGATTGCATGTTTGGTGGGTCTTGCCAATTTCGGGAAGTTTTATGTCAAAGAGCTCATTGTCTTTGTCATGGTGTTAAAACCTCATAAAAGTTACTATGTTTTGTATCTGGATGTTGGTTAAGCTTCCCTTCATACATACATACACATTGTATTGTTGCTTAAGCTCTAGACTTTTTTTTTTTTTAATTTTCATTGTAATTTGCTGAAGTCGATCTTTGGTTGTGATATATACTTTTTTTTTTTTTACTTCAATCTCATAAATGCTTTGATCAAACAAATGGGTTCAATTTCCCAGCAAATTTCCAACAAATGGGTTCAGTTTTTTTTCCATTTTCTATGTTTCCTTTTCCCCTTTTTTTAAATGAGTTTGGAGTCATTGTTTTTCTTCTTTTTTTTAATCTCTCTCTCTCTCCCTCTCTACTGGCGTATGTAAACTACATGTAGTAGGGGAAAGTTTGGGTGTTCTATTCTTGCTAACTTTCGTACCTATGTCCTACTTTAATTTATTTGTATTTTTTGTTAGGCTCAATCAACCTACAACGCTCTTTGATCATGGACAATCTCACTATTTTTGGTCATGTAAGTTGATTGTTTTTTATAGGTTAAAATTCATATTACTTTTTTACATCAACGTTTTTTATCATTGAATTTTGAATATTGCTATTTTACATCTAACTTACAGGTGGATGTAGACTTGCAGCGAACTGTAAGATGAGCTTTCTTGATTTAATTTTTTTTATTATTTAATTTATATTTTTTAATAGAAATTAATTTTTTACCTTTCAAATATATAGGTGCGGTTGCTTCGTGAAAATAATATAGATATTGTAATCCACGATAAACAAGATTTTAATGCCATTTGCATTCGTGAGGTTAGCGTACCATTCAAATATATTTTCTTATTACTTTTTTCCTTTCTTTATATCTTTTACTTATTCTTTATTTGTTTAATTTTTTTAAGGAAAAAGCAAAAGCAAAAACAAAGGCAAACGCGGTGTCCGAGGGGAAAGAAAAGTCAAACTCTACTAGCAAGGGAAAGGAAAATACATGTCAAGTGGTATAGTTCCTCAAACATTTTTAATTAATTTCAAATTTATTTTCTTATTAATTTTTTTTCCTTTCTTTATATGTTTCACTTATTCCTTATTTACTTAATATTTTTAATGAAAAAGCCGAAAGCAAAGACAAACACAATGTCTAAGGGAAAACAAAAGGCAATCTCTATTAGCAAGGGAAAGCAAAATGCATGCCAAGTGGTATAGTTCTTCAAACATGTTTAATTAATTTCAAATCTATTTTCTTATTATTTTTGTTCCTTTCTTTATATGTTTTATTTATTCATAATTTATTTAATTTTTGTAACGAAATAGGCAAAAGCAAAGGCAAATCCAGTGTCCGAAGAAAAAGAAAAGGCAAACTTTATTAGCAAGGGAAAGCAAAATGCATGTCAAGTGGTATAGATCTTCAAACAATTTTAATTAATTATTTTTTAATATTTATCATTTTTAATAAACTGTTTTTATTTTTAATGTGCTTACTTTGGAGCATGCATTAGCTAAATCATGATAATGTATATTTTTTTAAGCGTATATTTTGTGAAAACATGCATACCTGCAGCCTATTACGTGATCGTGTAAAGTATACCAATAAAATAAAAGGTACAAAAGCCCTATTACGCATCTTGGTGGAACCTTTTTATGGGTCTATGATAGTGGTGTTCACCAGGCCAAATACGTTGGTGGAACTCTTGCGCTTGGTAGGAAAAAAGTTATACACAACTTAAAACACCAATCATATCTCTTATATGAAACTAATAATAATTCTGATAAGAAAACAAAAACTGAACAATATAATTTAAAAGCAGGAAAAAAAGTAATTTCTATTATATAATTAAATGAATTTGACATGATTAGGTGAGAATGAAATGGGTAAGAAAGGCTAAAAGGTTCTGCTATCTCTTCAGTTTTTCTCATTATCTCTTCAGTTTTAATTTGACTCCAATTCTCTTTAGTGATTTAGAGAAGTGGGTTTTGTTTTGGTGCTTATATTAATTGAGGGCTAATTGGAAATTGTTAGATAGACTATCTTGATTGCACCTGTTCTTTTTGGGTGGATATTTTTATATTGTTTTGTGGCAAATCTGTTTGCTTTGGGTGGATATATTCTGGGTGGATACTCACTCTTAAAATTTGTGCTCCTATTAGAATGGAATCATATTTTAACAATTTTGCTTTTGCAGCAAAGTTCTTTGATGTGCAGATATCCGATAAAAAATGCAAACCAAACAAAAAATAACCACAAGTACTTTATCAATAAAGAGCATAAATCAAAATAAATTACCAAAAAATATATATTTCAAATTGATTGGTACTACTAACTAAATGGTTTGGGCAATGGTTTTGGCATTAATATTTTTTTACCATAATCTTCCATGGGCCCTCTTAATAAAATTCCTCATTCGTCCCTGCTTGGGTGGGCCTATGGAGAAAATTGTCCTTAAAGAGAGGGGTGGTTAGGTGTGGCATATAGTGTCGCCTGGGTTGTGACCATGGTGACCATGGGTATATATAGTGATAGACCAAGGTGAGAGAGGAGGGAGATGGTGGGCTCGAGATATAGGAGAGGTTTTAGAAAGTGTGCGGGTTGCGTGATCCATGGGTGGCCATCTAAGGTAGTTTATGGGAGCGAAAGGCAAAGTGAGAGGTTAGAAGAAGGAAGCCGTGGCAGTACTCAGCCATTGAGTTTTCTTGGTTTTTGTTCTCTGCCTCGAATGGGATGCACTAATGTATTGCTCAATGCTAATAATGACGCCTATGTTTTATCTCCAAATTAATCGAGACAAATATACATTGGATGTAAAAAATTAGTAGGGGGAGATCATCTTACTGCACATTCACCATTGTTTTAATAAATAAGTGAAGAGTATAAATTTCAAATGCGATTGATTTTTTTTTTGATAAATAAAACAAAAGACTACTATTAATAAATGGGTGTACAAAAAAATTGTTAATTTCCAAAACATTCATAACATAGCAGTAACATAAATGACAACCACAAATGATAACAAAAAAATATGAAACCGGCAATAGGCACACTAAGACCAACTTATTATTAACCATAAAAGAGAGGTTCTACTCCACTCCCTCACCCAACGTACAAAAATTGTCCCTTAAAAAGGATAACCACCAAGTGAATTTCATCTAAAAAACAAACCAACTGATTAAGTAATACATAACCCCAAGTATTATGTGTTAACCACCAAGTGGAAAAGGTACAACAAGATTCCATGTCATACAATCACTTCCATTAAAATATTAGTGATGCAACACAAATCAAATAACATTAATGATTTCTGGTCAAGCTTATGTTTTAATGATTTTTGCTCAAGTAGTAAGCTAACAAACCACAAACTCAAAAAAGCCAAATCAATATCCTTTAAGAAATTGATCCAAACCCAATTCTCAAATCGAACCAAGAATTGAATCCATCAAAAGAAATTAAATAATGAAACAAAAGAAAATCATGTAACTTAGCCCACCCCACTATATGACACAACATAAATCCCAAAAAAAGACAAAAAGAACTGCATGCATTTGCATTACCAAAATTCCTTCTCTCATCCGTGTGAACAAAACATACACACCCTCGGTGAACAAAACCCAAAACCATCTCTTCACTCCCTCGCCTTTAAAATACCACCATCACCTACAACGGTGGCTACTTCCATAGTCGTACCCCACCACCCATTTGAATTTGTTAGTTTGAGAGAGGGAGAGAGAACTTTAGAATAAGACGGGTTGTTGTTGGACAGAAGAGAGAGAATACTTGGTTTGCAAAATGACACATTAATTGCGCATGACAATGAAAGTACCCATTAATTTGATTTTTACAAGCAAGAATTTGAAGAGGCGAGCTGAAAAGGAAATAAAGGGGGAGAAACAGTTAGAGTTTGTGGGACTCACAAATAAATAAATCTCATCCGTTAAATGAAGTGACATGTAGGACATTTTTAAAAAACGATGTGTTTTATTAGATAGAAGATGTACATGCTAACATTTTCAAAAAGCAATGTGTTTTATTAGATAGAAGATGTACATGCTAACATTCATCTATGCAACCATTGATTAGTATTTATATTTTAGGCACCCAATGATAACGTTATATCCAAGGCTGCATTGGTTCAACGTGCTCGGCGAGAACGAGAAAAAAATGAAAAAGAATATTCTGCATATCAATTGGGACAATGCTTGCGACGAGAACGAGAGAAATTAGGAAAATGTATTCAACCTACACAACCTACATGTATTCCTTTAGTACCGAGTCGTCGCAAACGTGCTTGCCAGGAAGAAGGAACAAAGACAACTAATGTCATTCAACTTGCAAAAAAGCAAACTATAGTTACGCATCCTTCCACGTGTTTCTTAGCTATGCCAAGCACATCAACAGCTCCACAAAATAATTGGTAAATCAGCACATCTACTATATTTTTATCATTTCACTTTACAAATTTATAATTGTGTATAAACAAATTTGTAGGCCCGTTCCTACCAACCAACTCCCTTGAGAGGATCTGTGTAGTGATGATGAATTAGAAGATATGCCTATGAGTACAAGGGCTCATCCTCGACCAGACATAAATCCAGGTCGGCTTTTTCTCGGCAAAATGGATGTATTGTGTCCTCATTGTTCAGCCTTACATTGGATGAATGAAAAGTTGGCAAAATCTTCTACAGTACGTCCCCTTTTTGGAACTTGCTGCTTGCAAGGAAAGATTAGGCTACCTCAACTTATTAAACCCCCTTCATTACTTCAAGCATTATATGATGGGAATGATGATCAATCAAAATCTTTTCGACTGTATACTCGAGTGTACAATGCAGCCACTGCTTTTACAAGTCTCGGTGCTACATTGGATTCAAGAGTACTTAATGGAAGAGGACCTATATCATTTACTATTCATGGGGAATTGCGTCATCGAACATGATCGTTACTACCATAATTAGGGCAAGATCTAGTTTATACTCAACTTTACATATATGATCCTGGTTCAGCTTTAGAAATTCATAATCGTAGAAATCCTCACTTAAGAAGGGATGTTGTCGAAACAGTTCAAAATAGTTTATTGCAAGTTAATCCATTTGTGGATAAATTTCGTCAAGCATATGCAATTCTAACCAATTAGCCTTGGAAGGGCAAAATTTACCTGCTCATCTACAATACAGTTCAGCTACAGATCGACGACGGTATAATCTACCAATAACTGATGAGATTGCTATAGTAATACCAGGAGATGGAACTGAGGTTAATGGGATGAGAGATATTATCTTACACCTAAGTGGAAGTAATGAGTTTATGCAAATCAGTGAATGTCACCCAGCTTATTTGTCATTACATTATGTTTTACTATTCCCATATGGTGAGCTTGGATGGGAACCTGATCTTAAACAGTGGGACGTGCTACATGGTCAAGCTTCAATTGATCGACTTACACAGATGCAATTTTATAGTTATCATTTGTTTGAACGACCCACAGAATATTCAACAATTTTGAGACAAGGAAAACTATTTCAGGAGTTTTTGGTAGATGCATGGGCAGCCACTGAGCAAAACCGATTGACATACTACAAGCTTAATCAAGGAAAACTTTGTGTTGAACTTTACCAAGATTTGACAGATATTGATCCAAATGAGATAGGACCTAATCAAATTGGTCAAAGATTTGTTTTGCCATCTTCATTTACTGGAAGCCCTAGACATATGTTTGAAATATTTCAGGATTCAATGGCTATCACGCTGTATAACCAACATCCAGATATTTTCCTCACCATGACTACAAATCCCAATTGGCCAGAAATTACTTCAGCTTTACTGCCTCATCAGAAACCTGTTGACCATCCTAATTTAATTGCCCGTGTTTTTGAGCTGAAGAGGAATTGTTTGATGAAGGAGATTGAAACAATGAAATTGTTTGGTAACAAAGTTGCACATGTTTTTACAATTGAATTTCAAAAACGGGACTTACCACATATGCATGCACTTTTATTTCTTGAAGGGTAAGATAAAATTCGAACAGTTACACAGGTAGATAAAGTAGTCTCCGTTGAATTTCCAAATCCAGATGATGATCCTATACTTTTTGAAACTGTCAACTATTATATGATACATCGACCGTGTAGTGCTCAAAATCCACAAGCACCATGTATGGAAAATGGTAAATGCACGAAAGGATACCCTCAAACATTTGCAGAAGCAACAACTATGGACCAAGATGGATATCCCATTTATCGCCGGTGCAATAATGGTCGATTATATACTGTGAAGGGGCAACAAGTGGATAATAGAGATGTTGTACCGTACAATGCATATCTTTCTAAACGGGTCAACTGTCATATAAATGTGGAAGTTTGTGCAGGATTGAGATGTGTCAAATATATTCACAAATACATCTACAAAGGTTATGATCGTACGATAATGGTGTTGGGAATGGCAAATGAGATCCAACAATATCTTGATGCGAGGTATATTGGGCCACCAGAAGCTGCTTGGCGAATATTTGGTCATTCCATGCACAAGGAGATGCCTGCAATTGTAAGATTGGCACTTCATTTACATGGAATGCACCGTGTTATTTTTAATCCTGCTAAATCATTGGATACTATCATTTCTAGAGCTGGGCAACAAATGTCGACTTTTACTGGTTTTTTTTCATGTTACTTACTAGGAATTTTCTCAACATTTTGTCTGGAACAAGTCAAAAAAGATTTGGACACCAAGAAAAAAAGGGTATGCAATTGGGAGAATGTACTTTGCTAGCCCTAATTGTGGTGAAAGATTTTATCTATGTTTGCTGTTAACTATTGTCAAAGGACCACAATCATTTCAATATTTACACACGGTCAACAACGTATTGTTTGATACATTTAAATCAGCATGTGTTGCAAGAGGACTTTTGGAAGACGATAGAGAATGGATAAAGTGCCTTCAAGAGGCTGCAATTACGAAAACTGGACACCAATTAAGGAGATTGTTCAGTATTATTCTCTCATAGTGTTCTCCATTGCAATCATATGCATTATGGAAACAGTTCTCAATGTATATATATGATGATCTTGCATACAAGATTCGCACTTTATTTGCCATTACTAACCCAACTGAGGCTCAAATTAAATATTATGGTTTATATCTTTTGAACTAATTGCTTCCAGAATCAGGCAAAAGTTTAACTGACTTCCCACCTATGCCACAAGCAACTGGAAATTGGAGTGTAATAGTTGGTAACAGACTGATATTGGAACATCAACAATTGCAGAATGATGCACAACAAGCAGATGCACAAATTAATATAGATCGTCTTAATGATGCAGAATGCTCTGTTGAGTCAAGGTTGATCCTTGTTGACTCAAAGTTAATTCCTATGTTGATTTTGATGATAACTAAACCTTGTGTTATGTTTCTAATGAATCTACTTAGTGTCCAGATTAACAAAGCTCATGTTTAGACTTAGAGTTGAATCTTAAGTCTAATACATATCAAGGAGAATGCACAACAAGTTCAAGAAGCAAACAATGAATTCAAAGAGCTATGCAATGAACTAAACTGAGAAATGATGCCTATTTCTACTTCAAGAAAATATCTTACATTCGGTGAAGATTGATTTGCAAGATAGGCTGAAGACTTCATCAGTTGAGGAAATGGAATGATCAGTTAAAGATGAAGAATGGAGTTATTGTAAATACCTAAAGAAGATTTCATCAGAATACACAAAGATCAGTTGAAGAAGTGCAATGCTCGGTTGAAGAAGAATTGGTTGTTGAAGAGTTTGGAAAATGCTCAAGAGATGATCTCATCTGGTATGCTAAAGACCAATTCAAGACATGTGATTGAAGTTGCCAAGAAGATGGCTCACAATGAATATCTGATCTCTACATGGAATCCAAGTGAAGAATTCTTCTATAGTATAAAGAGTCAATGAAGATTAGATGTGTGAAAAGATTCCATCAAGTCTGCAAAAGTCTCATTGAAGTAATTTTTAAAGAAGAATGAAGAATTGCTAACAAAAAGAGGAAATCAGAAATGAAGCATTGTGAAGCTCTACAGGAAGATTGGCATTCAAGAAGATGTTCTACAATGATTGAAGAAATTTTGTAAATGAAGAAGTAAAGTTCAGCTTTAATCAAATAAAGCTTTGAGATTCAAGAAGAAGATCAACATCCAATGATTGATTCAATCCAAATTTAAATAGAAGTTAACTCTGATGAGTTAAGAAAATTTGATTGATCATCATACCCCAAAGACATACTCCTTGAAGATCTTATACCAGTGCTTTGATAAGCTTGATCAATAGAAATCTAAAGGCTGAATTTTGGGCAATGAGGGGACTCATGAAAATGAGGAGTCGCCTCCTGATCACAGACGCTAAAAGGCCTGAAGACATATTGAACAATGAGGGGACTCATGAAAATGAGGTGTCGCCTCTTAAACTCAGAAGCAAAAAGGCCTGGAGACAAATTGGACAATGAGTGGACACATTGAAACAAAGTGTCGTCTCTTGAACATAGAAGCAAAAAGCCTGGAGACCAAGTAGGCAATGAGCGGACACATTGTTATGAAGTGTTGCCTCACAGTGCCAGACGCAAAGGCTTGAAGATAATATGATCAATGAGCAGACACATGAAGATGAAGTGTCGCCTCCTGGTAGCAGAAGCAAAAGGCTGGAAGTTTAAACGATCAATGAGTGGACACCTGAAGCAAAAGTGTCGCCTCATGACAGCAGAAGCCTAATATGAAAAAGACAGATGAACAAGGAGTCGCCTCATCAACCTGAAGAGGGAACTCATGAACTCAGTGAACTATATCTGGTAAATGTAGAAGCAGGAAGTGTCGACACCACAAAAATGGAGCCGACTCCCTCTGCTGCAATGGCTACTTTTCTTAACGTTATAACAGACTGGACGTGCATTTATGATACCCAACCACCTCCAACGGATGGAATCAATGCAAAGGTATATATACTAGCCTCCAACTGCATTTATATACAAGAATCAAGAGGAAGAAACAAGAAGAGACGAAAATCTACTGAATCACTGATATTCCTGAAACATTCTTCCTGTTTTGTTCTTGTGAGCTTTGATTGTAAATCTACTCTAGTTAGAGAGTTTGTTTGTGAGTTGTATACTCTTATACACTTGTAACTGAGAGTTTGAGAGTTCTCTTGTATGAAGCAAAACTCTTGCAAAGTTTAAGTGAAACTTGGACAAAACCACTTGGGATTTGAAGAGCTCGGTGAGGAGTTCTTGTAGAGTAAGCTGAGCACTTTGTCAATTAGCAGCCCATCTTGTAATAGGTGATTACATAGTGGAAGAAGGCTTCAAGGAGGTCATGGGGTGAGGACGTAGACCACGGTTTGTGGTTGAACCTTGGTAAATCTGTGTCTCTCCTTCATTACTCTGTTTTCTTTGTTTTCATTGATAACTTTGCTTTACATATAGATTAGCCATTGCTATATTGTTTAGATTAATTTTAATTAATCTTAACTTGTATTAATTTTTGAAAAACCCAATTCACCCCCCTCTTGGGTTGCCTATTGAACCAACACGCTCTGCATATGTTGCTATCACTTCTTCAGTCTTTGAAAGTAAATGAACTATTTTCTTTTTGAGTGGGGGTGCTGGAACAGAAAAAACGTTTTTGTACAATACAATTGCAATGAAATGTCGCAGCCTTAGGCATATTGTTGTCACTATTGCTTCGTCTGGTATTGCATCACTATTATTAGTAAGAGATCGCACTGCACATTCAACATTTTGCATCCCATTAGATGTTGTGGAAAATTCAGTTTGTGGATTTAACAAACAATCATTGCATGCAGAGTTGTTTAGAAAAGCAAAACTCATAATTTGGGATGAAGTTCCTATGTAACATAGACATTGTATTGAAGCAGTCGATCGCACACTTCGAGATATTTGTAATGGTGAAAAGCCATTTGGAGGTATCACTGTTGTTCTTGGTGGAGACTTTCGACAAATCCTACCAGTTATAACTAAGGGAGTTCGTGACCAAATTGTTAATGCATCATTGAGGCATTCTTTTCTATGGAAGGACATACATGTTTTAACTTTGGATGTGAATGTGCGCTTAAACATTGCAGATCTTAGAAATGCTAACTTTGCGAAATTCTTGATGGAGGTCGTACTTCTTCAAACTTTTTTTTGTGAAATGCTATTTTTAAATTGACGAAATTTTTTTACACTTCCCGTATTTTAATTGATTCTAATATCTATATTTTAGGTTGGGACCAATCCTTAAGAAGCTATTAAACTTCCTTCAACAATACACAAATGCCAAGATTTGAATAAGTTGATATCAACAGTTTATCCACATCTGGATTTAGTGGGTACAACGACCCCAACCTTTTTAACTGAACGCATAATCCTTTATGCTCGGAATGAGGATGTCAATGCTATCAACATTGCTGCATTGAACATTTTTCCAGGAGATACATTTATATATTCAGCTGCAGATAAAATGTCTGGAGAGGATGCAATCAATCTTACAATTACAAATCGATATCCTAACGAGTATTTAAACTCATTGGATCCTCCTGGGCTCCCTCATTTTAAGCTAGACTTGAAAGTGGATTGTTCCATAATGTTGTTAAGAAACATTGCACCAAAGGATGGTCTTTGTAATGGCACAAGATTGATGGTTGTTCAGTGCGGCACTTTTATAATCGAAGCTCAAATTTTAAGTGGAGAAAATTCAGGCAATTTTGTCTTCATACCAAGAATATCCTTAACACCGTCATCTGCAGAATTGCCTTTTCGAATGACACGACGCCAATTTCCAGTTCAATTAGCATATGCCCTAACTATTAACAAATCTCAAGGACAATCAATGAAATTCGTTGGAGTTGATTTGCGTACACCGGTATTTAGTCATGGGCAATTATATGTGGCACTATCTAAATGCACATCTTTTGATCGTATATGTGTCCTTCTTCCCCGTGATTGCTCAGATTCTATAATAAACATTGTTTATCCTGAAGTTTTGTTATAATGTTTTATTTATCAAATTGACAATTTTATAAAAGGTATAATTTCTTTTGAAGTTTTTTTTTTTTTAGTTGATGGAAAACATTTTTATAACAAAATTAGAGAGCTCAAACATTTCTATAACTGGACTTTTATAGGATTGGGCTGAAAAAGTTAGAGAGCTCAAAAGAATAATTACAACTAGATTGCTCCGCTGGCGATACAACAATAAAGTACCTTTAATCTTACATTCTTCTTATCCACATATGTTTTTTTTTTATTGATTTTGGTGTCTTAATAACTAGGTTATCGTGCATGCTCCTTACTGGCGATCATGTGTGAGAATTGATACAAAGACATTTTGAAGAGTGATGAAGGAAATGCATGTCTAAGGCATTCGAGGACTTCTAAAAGAGCAAGTTTAAAGATAGAAGATTATTGGATGACTTTTGTTTTGTAAAGAAAACACGTTTTTTTTGTAAAGTATGCATATCTTTTGGTAGTGGCTAGCTATCACTCTTATTATGTAAAACTTGCTCCCTATGTGAACTTTTTGTTAAACATTTTGCGTATATACATAATCTGTTACACTTTGTATGGAGACTCTACAATTAGCTTTATTTTTTTTCTCTAATTAATAGCAGGTTTTTGGGACTCACATGTCCTGATCCTAGAACTGGTAAGTTCCTAAACCTTTTATTTGGTCTCATATGATAGCCTTCTCAGTGGATTCTATTTCTAACTGTGTTCTTTTAGTGGAACTGTATAGGAAAAAGAGATTGCGGCTAACCAGAGATCCAAAAATACACCTGAGGAAGAACATCTCAGAGCTATTACCTGAAGAGTAATGTTCTTTTTTCCTTTGTTTCCCTCATGTTAATATAAATTTCTCTATAGCCATCCATACTACAAATGCATGAGATTTTACCAAAAGTATAAGCTCACTTTGAGATCTTTTTTCTCTTCTACATCAAGCAAGCATTTGAAAATTTCTTTGTTAGGAAATTTAACACAATTTTAACATTGAAGTGTGCTCATTTATTTGTTAGGCAGGTACATAAATTCTTTGTTGGGTATATTAATTATAGTTCATAAATATTTGTCTCCAAAATATAATCTTTGTTTTGTTGGTTTTGTTGTTTTACCCAAATAGTGTTAGTCACCAAACAAAGTTGGGGCATAACTTCTTTATCTCATTCTCACCAAAGTACTCTCTCTCTCTCTCTCTCTCTCTCTCTCTCTCTCTCTCTCTCTCTAGGTGTGTTTGTATCTGCATATCTCGTATGTGAATTTGACTTGAAGACTAAAAGCTCTGTTTGGTTGCTCAAGCAAAGGTATAAAACTGGATATTCATTAATATGTTCATGAATATGAAATAGGCAATTGGATATTCATGGATATGTGCATATATAGTTTTAGTCGCCAAAAAGAAATTCATTTTTGGTCCTATGTTCTTTAATTCTTAGAAGACTAGGAAATGAAAATGCCAATTGGGTATTCTTAAAACACTAGGAAAATAAATTATTTTATTTTAGATTTTTTTTTTTTATCTTTCTTGCTAATGTCTTATGTAGCATCCCATGTTTTGTTGAGTGTCGTAGGAAATGGTTATCTTTTCTATAAATAAAAAAAAAAAAGTTATGCTATTTTATTTTTGTCCTATTATCTCTACTTTGGTTCTTCTTCTTCTTCTTCTTCTTTTTTATTTTTTTATTCCTTGGTTGGTAGAACTATTGTGTTACTTTGGACTGCATTTTTCAAAATTTCAGCTTACGTTTCAGTGGCATTTTTTAATGATTGAATACGGATTTCAATTGGATGAATCCTTTAGATACTAAGGATGGTGCAAGTCCTAATGTGACTTGATTAGGTGATCAATCCATTAATGGCAGTGAGTTTTAAATTTCAGGGTCTGTTTGGAAGTGCTGCCAGTTTTTGTTTTTTGTTGTATGTTTTTGTTTTATGTTTTTGTTTTTTGTTTTTTATGGTCTAATGATAGGATTTATAGGTTACCGTTCTACTAAAAATACTATATCGATGTTATAGAATCAGAAAATACATTTATTTTAGTATTTTTTTGTTATGTTTTAATTTTTGAAAAAATAAAAAACAAGAAACAAAAACAAAAAACACTTTCCAAACAAACAAGTTTAAATAAAGTTTTCTAATGGTTTTTTTGGATAACCTGTACATAAGTTTGGACTTTGGAGTTTGAAACAATTTTACAAGTTTGTATTTTTTGAATTTTAAAATTATAATTATCATTCGTAGGTTTAGATGCTCTGATGCCTTATGTGGCTGTGTTTGTAGGTGCAAATGTGTTGTTAGGGATCAACAAAATTGGATGATTGATGTGCACAAGGATTGAATCCTTTATTTATCTAATGACTATTGCTTCTTTTTGCTGTTTGTGAACTCCAATGGGTTCTACTACCCCATGTATGTAGGTTTAAATTGCTTTTTTTTGTCTCAGCATAAAAAATAAAAAAAAGAAAAAGTTAAAGTCATACATATACACAGGTGTGCATATGTGTACATAGGAGTTCATAGAGTGCATGTATCTTTTTGGCAAATGAATACTGATGTAATTGGGTTTCCTGGGTAATATTGATAATTCTCCCCAATTCTTAATACTCATGTGGAAACATGGCTCTGCATTTATATGGTGTTTTTTGCTTAAAATTCACACAACTACATTAATTCTATAAAAGGATCTTTTAACTTGGCCTTTAATTTTATTATGTGGTTTTGTGATGTGGGTAGTTTGGAACTTTTGGGATTAATTTGGCTTTTTAGCTAAATTTAGTCTATGAAACAGATTTACCAGAAATTGAGACAAGAAAAATTGATGCAGAATGTGAAGAAGAGGACAGACCATGTTGCATTTTATATAAAATTTGCTCCCACATAGCTTTGTGCATGCTTATACATATTTATTGGGGCTTAGAGAGAGAGAGAGAGAGAGAGAGAGAGAGAGAGATGTCAGATACTTGCATGATGACTTAGCTTTGTGTTTTTTCTTTAAAGGGACTCAAAGCGGCCTCAACGAAGCATGATATATCAGAGGTAACACTTTTTAAAACTTTATTGCATTCATTTCTAATATATGTGCCTTGACTATGGTTTAGAAATGATGCAATTTTGGTTGAATACAACATGATTACCATAACTCATTGAAATTTTCCTCGGATAAAAATTGTGTCACAAATTGGGCCAAAGTTAAATGATTTTTTAGATTAGGTTTAATTAATAAAATTTTAACTTGGTTTTTAATTTTGTTTTAATGTGGCAAATCTTTTACTATTACAACTAATTTTGTAAAGCTATAGGTAAGTATATGAAGCTTCAACACCTTTTATCTTTTTTAACTCTCTGCTTCTTAACTTTTCTTTCTTTCAATGGAAAATGTACCTATTAACTCAAGATTATTCAAGGTAAAGTTTCAAAATTTCAAAATCAAGCTCCTAAAGGTATTATTCTTTCAATTCTTTATTTTTGCATTTTTTTTTCAAGAGAAGCATGTCTTTAAAAATTTAGTATTCTAATATGGAAAAGTCCATATTTCAAAAGAAGCATGTCTTCTCATTTTTCTGGCTCCATGTGAGTGACAAAAAAAGCCATGTTTTAGTTTTCTAATCAAATCAACACTAAGAATGTCTTATGTGTTTTTCAATTGCTCGCACTGATAAGATGATACTTTGCAGACATTGGACATAATCGCGAAGAATCTATATAAATTCAGAATTGTGTCACTGGCAACATGTTCAAATGTGAGTCTTGCTGATCAGGTGATCAATCCATTAGTTGTGATGAGCTTTAAATTTTGAATTTTAAGATAAAATTGAGCTTCTCTAAATTTGCATGTCTTAGTTTTGTATAATTTTTTTTACAAGGGTGTAAAGTGGATTCAACAAAGTTGTTCTTTATTTTATGGTTCTATGGGAGAACATAGAAGTGGCCTTATGTGCATGCTCGGGGATTTGCTCCTTGGCTCACTGAATAAGTGATTTTATTGCTCTCCTCAGGGCAGATACATAGTGCACCAATTATTTCATTCTTATATATCAATTGGTTGTTGCTTTATTTAGATGTAATATTGTGGATCTTTAGTTTATGCTTCGTGTGGATGTTTTAAAATGATTTTGTGTCGGTTGTTGGATGATGGGAATATTATTGGATTACATGATTGATTGGTTGCTTGCTTGATATTCAAAATTATGTTTAGTAAAGATTTTCAACAGGTTTATCTTTAAAATGCTTTTAGAAGACTTTACAAATGGACTCACGCAGTTTTGATCCAGAATTTTTCAAAATAAAAATCTATCTTACATGGTTAGTTGGTTAGTTGATGTTAAAAAAAATGTTTTGTTGGGATTTAAACAAATTTATCTTTAAAAAGATTTTAAAATAATTTATAAATGTACTCACGCAATTTTGATTTAGAAATTTTTAAAATAAAAACTCTCTATCAAACTGACTGTATATATGTTTAGAAATGCCGTAGGCACGGGTTATCCCCTATAACATAAAGTCGCATATTGTACATTGTTAGTAGATATTTTGAGGTTTGAAGTTTTTTGTTTTGATTGATTTATGTAAATATTTGATTGGTTGTTTATTTCCTTTATTTTTATTTAAATTTGCTTAATCAACCCACATTAGTGAGCTTGAGGAAGAAGTGAAGTTTTGAGGAACTTCTCATTATGGGTATCGCAAAGAATTTGAAATTTTTTTTTTCTATTAATGAGTTTGATTCATTTCGTGTTTTTGCAACTGGCTAATTAATTAATATGTTTTTTGTTGTTGATATTGTTTTTCTTTTTTTTTAACCTTAAGTGCTGAGAAAAAGGACAAGAAAATTCATTAAATCTCTGTGAGAAGAAATGATATGGTCTTAGGAAATGCATTAATTGGAAAATTCTGTTTTCTGAATCACATTCCAATTTCATTGCTGTTGCTACAACAAAATTAGCACTAATATTTTAGAGTTTTTTTTATTTATTAAGAGTTTGCTATTGTAATTGTTCTCATTTAATTGTTGAATGCATCACTATATTTTTCTGTTTTTAGACTGAAATTGCATTAATATAGTAATTTTGTTTCAGAGTGCCGTAGGCACGGGTCATTCCTAATAGTCTAATAAATTAGTACTACATCACATGATCATAAACATCAATCATTGTAGTGTTTGGGTTAAAAATTTCCCTTTTGATTAGGACTAAACAAGGAAAATCTTGTGTTAGGATTAGAATTTAAAACTTTCTAGTTAAAACAAGATAATATTTTGATTAGGACTGAACCTATTTATTTGCTAATATTTTCTCAGCTCAGTTTCATCGGTTCACTATAAAACATCTCTGAATAATTAGGGCAATGTTATATAATTAGAAAATTCATATAAATTTTTTGTATGGAATGATTCACTTTAAAAATTAAAAAAAAATCCTACTCTGTCAAAAAATTTGTACAAGAGAAATTCATTTGAGTTGTATAGCATTATCTTAAAATTAAAAAAAAATTACTATATGTAATTCTATTTCTCAACTCATTTTTTTTACTCTTAGACACAAGTGAATGTGTTCCACATGAATTTATTAATATGGGTTATAACTTTTTATTTATGGATGAAAAAATTATTTAATAAATGTGGAACACCACGCCAATATGATTACGTCGACCCGGTAACCATTAAGGTCTACTATTAAGTTTGGTCAGCCTGGACCAAGCTACAAATTTTAATATCAAGCTCGGCACAAAAATTATCAGGGCTACAAATTCAGCCCAGCCCACCCCTTTGGCCTCTTTTGCAACCCCAAATCCTAAAAGAAATTAGGCAGGATTTCGTAGGCCACTAGCCCGTATCCATTCCTATTTATCATGTGAATATGCATGACTTCAAACTACTCATTTACCCTTACAGTTCACACTATCACAAAATGTTTTCATTGCTTGTATTGCTCATAAATCTCTCTCTAAATTCAATAAGAGAGCTCGGATGGAATCAGTAGTGATTATTATGGTTTTACAGATCAACAATTACTTAAATACACTCGTCTCGTTGGCAACCCAAGGGCAAAGAATTAGTAGATTTATTTTGTCCAAAATGGGAATGTACTAGGGTTATGGACATACAGTTTATAATTTGATGCCCGAGTCAATTCCATAATTAGGGTATTATGGACAATTATAGTAATTGAGTTTATTAATATTCCTAATATAGTAGATGCTAGTAGACATACAATTGTACTCAATTCGATGATTTGAATGTGACCTAACTTGTTACAATACTCACTCCAGTAGAAGGCCTAGGACTAGGACTAGGACTAGGGCTGTATGTGAATCTTCTTAATAGAACTAGGAAACCTCTCAAAGATCATTGGTCTGTTGCCTCTATGAGTTTATTCAAGAAAAATACATATATTAAGAAACATAACAATTTTTTTTTTCGTATATTGTAAGCCACAACTACATTATATTGGCAAGTGATTTCAATTCAAACGTTTGCAAAATTTCAAGACGACAGTGAATTCATGAACATATTTTGATATTTAAATGGTTATATTGAGCAAATATATCTATATGTGTGTGTACATGCAGTTATATAAAGGATTTCTATTCAAACCCTGTCAAATTGATGTGGCAATAACATGCATATATTTTTGTAATTAAAACCATATTGCTAGGTACTTTGTTTTACAAAGATAAGCTTCAATTTAATTAGCCTCATTATTTTGTATACATATTCTTTATGCTTTTTCTGTTTTGTATAGTATTATTTATATATATATATATATATATATACTTTTACGTATTTATGACAAGCTCTAATTACATTTGAAATGTCAACCGCAGGGTGACCCTTACTCCCTCTAAAGTCTTAAGATCGAAACTTTTTAGGTGCTATCAACTCCTTGAGGCCACTCTTATAATTTTTTACTTGATATTTATCCGGTTTGTGTGAGACGGGAATTACATAGGTCTCAAAATTAACCGTGATGTGTGTAAGTTAGTCTAAATACTCGATTATAAAAAACCAAATAAATAAATGAACTGTAGGATGGCCCTGATGGCCATATAAAATACATACAAAAATTACAATGGTTTCATGCTTTTTACAGGCAGAGACTACACTAGACATACACAAATTTAATCTTTGAGCGAATGAATATCCATAGCAATCATGGACACTATATATATACATATAACCAAGCATGTCATATTTTCTCTTGGGGATTGCTAATGTTAAAAGTTAAAGATGTTATCACGTAGTGGTTGGTTCAGTGACTCAAATTTTCTTGCAATACTTAAGTTCAGTATTTATGATTTTTCGGTGAGGTTAAACTTACTCTTCAATGTCCATAGCACATGATGTGATCTAAATTAAAGATGAGTAAGATCTTTCGAATATAACTGTATAATACTGAGAAACAATGTTTCTTGACAAATATATGAAGTAAACTCCATTTCAAGTACCAAAAAAATAAAAAATAAAAGATTAAAAAGTGTTGCTTCACAGCTCACCCAATGAATATTCCATAAAGATTACAAAATGTCATATTAATTCTTACTTTTGTAACAAATACAGCTTGGCACAATAGCATTAATTGAACAATAAGTAAACAATATGAAGAAATCACTTTCAAAAGTTGTTGAATATATTTTTCCATTATTATCACAGTATGTATGGTGTGTAGTTGGAAGAAAGGTGGGGTATCTTTGGACTTAGTCTTTCTCCGTTAAGTGCAAAAAAACAGTTAGATATATGTAGCCTAATCTTACTCTCACATGCAAAGAGGTTGGATAAAAGTTGTGTATCTTGGTGACTTAACTGGCATCCGCAAAGCAATTCTGTCAAATACTCTGAAAGAAATACCAATAAATGGAATCCAACTGTGAAACAAACCGAAGGAAAAAAAAAAAATGATCCCTTGACATTACTGATCCATGAGATCATTGGATTGTGTACGAATCACGAACATCACATGAAGTTGGTATGATGTATTATTGATTCATGGTTTTGGAGTCTTGAGTTTGATCTTTTGATCAGTTCTATCTTTTTTCATGAAAAATTCATGCTGCAGATAATAACATGATTGTGCAGAGCAAGGAAAACCCCCCAAACATTTCCCTTTCAGCTCTGCTTTTTTTTTTTCTCTCCTTCTTTTTTCTTCTCTTTTTTTTCCCTTTCCAAAACGACAAAATAATTGATAAAATTTTCTTAATTTCCTATTCCTATCGTTGTTAAGACCGCTTTCAGTTCCTGCAATTATGCAAATAAAACAAGCATGTAAACCTATGGCGTACGCTATTTTCTAGCTGATGTGAAGAAAGATCTGCTTCATTACCTTGTTTTCTTGTGGGACAAATAATTGATAAGTGCAAGGTACGAATAATGTACAAATTACACAGTTAAGGTACTGAATTGTAATAAATATTTTGAATTCTTATCCTGATTGTTTACTTTATAATTGTTTTCCTGATTGTTTCCAAAGTGTGATGCGGACTCGTGGTGGTAAGCATTTTCTAAGCGATATAAGGCTCCCAGGAAGAGGAAAGAAACAGCTAAGAAAACCAGAGGAAAATGTAAATGTGGGTGGGAGTCATTTTCCCGGTGAGAACGAAGTTTTCAAGTAGTGTACAATGTTGAACAGAATTGCACATGAAAATGATGGACTTGGCCCGCACTTGGAG
Organism: Euryodendron excelsum; assembly: GCA_033060915.1. NCBI lineage: Eukaryota > Viridiplantae > Streptophyta > Magnoliopsida > Ericales > Pentaphylacaceae > Euryodendron > Euryodendron excelsum. The sequence goes on along the minus strand of CM065394.1, from coordinate 26,565,280 downwards.
AAAGAAATTATTCTGTTATCAAGCAGCTCTCTATCGGAGCCTTCTCTAACATCTCACAAAGCAATGAATCTCCTTTTTGGGTGAATTTTCAATTAAGAAACCTACTGGATTGTGAGAATTTTTCTCCTTCTTAAATGTCTCTCTCTTCAATTAATTGATCCATATTGAATAGTTCATACTTTTTGATAATTGATTTTTAATATTATTTGTTAAATGAAGTAAGTAGAAGTGTGGGACACATGACACTGATGATGGGGATATAGACAACTATAAATGAACTGTCAAAAGAAATCATTCCCCCTTCATGGTAATTTAGTCTTTAGTTGACAATAGTATCATTAAATAGTCCAAAACCATGATCTGATTTTATTTTTGTTTTTTGGAACAGGAAAACCATGATCCGGTTAGATCATAGCAAAATGGCCTTTCATTGGTAGCTTAGGTGATTATTTGGACGTAATTTATTTAATAATTTATGATTTATACTTATAATTTTTTTAAAATATATTTAGATAAATGACTTAAAAAGATAACTTATGTCTAATTATATTTTTTTTAAAAAAATTATTTTTAAAAATAACATATAACTTATAAATTAGTTGACTGAACAACTCCTAAATCTAAGGTTAACTTGGTCTTGTGAGCACACAGTTTTCCTCCTACTAGAGTTGAGTACACTCTCTCTCTCTCTCTCTCTCTCTCTCTCTCTCTCTCTCTCTCTCTCTCTCTCTCTCTCTCTCTCTCTCTCGTACAACTCGTCCCAGAAATTGAGAGAAGTGGTAGCTGTTGGGGTTTGTCATCAAGTATTATAATAACTTAAGAACAACCTACAAAAGAAATACTCAAGTAAAAAAACGTATAAAATAATTAAATTTTTATATATATTTTAGTACCATTAAATGTTTGCTTACACATTTAAATATTTTTTATATGAGACGCCAGTTTAAAGTGCAAAATTAACCCTCAAACATAAGCTGTAACACTCTAATTGTACCTGCAATTTGCTTTTGTGAGCCATTTTTTAATGCCAAGGAAAATTTAGTTTTACAGAATTTTTATAATTTGCTAAGCCAGTTTGACCAAAGCATGACTGTTCTTAGCAATTTTTTTTTATGAGCATTAAAGTTTGGAATAGAGTCTCTCTAATCCCAAGAAACCCCAAGCGCAATAGTTAAGGCCCAAAAAATTATTCAATTAGTCCAAAATGGGCGGTCAAATTCTGTGTTTAAGAGGTGCCATGGAAAATCCTAAATTTTTAGAAAAGATATTTCAAATTATAAAAATAAAAAAAAGTTAAACAATATGGAAGAGTGAAAGAATTTAGGTGATGGTGGACTCTCCCTAATGTATTAAGTATTCAGTTGCCTTTGACTAACTGGCGCGACTATTTTTAGCAATTTTCTTCTAAACATTGAAGTTTGGAGTAGAGCCTCTCTACTCCCAAGAAACCCCAAGCGCAACAGTTAAGGCCCAAAAAATGATTCTATTAGTCCAAAATGGGCGGTCAAATTCTGTGTTTAAGAGGTACAATGGAAAATCCTAAATTTTTAGAAAAGATATTCCAAATTATAAAAATAAAAATAAAAAGTTAAACAATATGAAAGAGTGAGAATTTAGGTGATGGTGACCCTCCCTGATGCGTCAAGCATCTAACTACGCTTGACCAACAGGCACAACTATTTTTAGCAATTTTTTTATAAATATTAAAGTTTGAAGTAGAGCCTCTACTGCTTAGAAACTCCAAGGGCCATAGTTAAGGCCCAAAAATATGATTCTATTAATCCAAAATGGGCGGTCAAATTCTATGTTTAAGAGGTACCATGGAAACTCCTAAAATTTTAGAAAAGATATTTCAAATTATAAAAATAAACAATATGGGAGAGTGAAAGAATTTAGGTCACTGCTCAACAAGAAGAGTTAAAATCCTCCTCAATCTCTCTCTATGAATGTCCTAATCCCTATTATTCTACTTCATAAAACATAGTTCTAATTTTTTATAATCTTTCCCTATCTATGAATCACTTATGTGATTTTATTAAGACTGTATTTGAATAAAGGATTTGGTAATAGAAAAAAAAAAAAAGGTAAAAAAAAAAGCAAACAATAAATTTTTTTCATTCTGTTCTTTTTTTCTTTTTGTTGATAAATTCAATTTTCAAACACGGTTTAAAGATTATTTTACTCTTATATTTTGTCTAGAGTTAAAAAAATATATCTCCTAAAAATTTGTAGTTCATACCAAACAAACAATATACCAAGTAAAATAGATATTTTACTTGCGAAATATTTTGTAAAAAATTTTCTTTTACTAAGAAAATTGCTAAGAACGATTTTAGTGGGACCAGTGCAGATCAGACGGCGACCATCAGCGCAGGTGGGACCAGTGCAGATCAGACGCCGATCGTCAGCTCCGCCTGTCCTCAGCCGTTCTCTTCCAAGAATCTTTTTTTTTTTTTTTTTTCGCTGAAACAACGGAGCAAAGGCGCAAAAGGTTATTCCATTGGCCGAATTGACGCGTCAAATTTTGTTCGTGAGCATGAAAACGCGCATTTCTGATAGAGTAGAAGCCTAGAAGGGGCCACATCTCGCGGACAAAGCTTTGATTTTGATATGAAAAATACTATTCTTTCAGTATTATTGTACAAAATTTTACTCTAAAATGATGTGGCAATAACAGTTTTATAATTAATATGCACTTTGATAAATTTTTTATTATGAAGTGATAGAACGACAACTTAGACATATCATTCTGATGATAAATTTTATATAAATTTTCTGATTATATAACATTATTTTTTTGATATTATCTCATGCAGCCCATAACTATATAGAATATATATATTATAGAAGTGGTGGTGCACGACCACTACCACTTTTACTCATCTCATTAATTTCATATTCTTAAAATTAATTGAATTAAATTAAAATTATCAACTTTAATAAAAAATAAACTTCACCAAATTCTAAATATTTACTTTTTATAATAACATAAATATAAATATATATATATATATATGTATATATTTAGGATAAGACTTCCATTGACATTCTGGTTGTTGGGAAAGTTCTTGCATACCTTTTCCAATAATTATCTGAAGGTTAAAATATATATTTTGAGTGTAAATGAAATTGTAGAAATTGTAGGGATCTTGCAAGAGGACCAAATTGTTCTGCTAGTATATAAATCCCCACCTGTTCTGAGTTGCAATCCCCATTGCACTCCTGTTCTTAATTGAATTGTAAGTCTCTCTTTCTCTTCTCTCTGGTATTGGGTATGTTCTGAATTTTGGTGGTTCTTGTTTGCTTTCTTACAAATCAAACGCTAACTTGTCTTGAACTCGCCAGACTCACTTGGGTCGGCACGCAATAAATTCATCATCTTCCCCATGTCACTCACTCTCATCATACTTCCATAGTTGCTGCTCTGTTTTCCTCTCCATACAAAACACCCACACACACACACACATATACCATATTCTCGTGTGATCTTGTTATCTGAGTCGAATTGGATATAAGGGTTCGTGGGTTTCTTTTTCTCAATCTAATGTATGTGTAATAATACCAGTAAAAGTGAGTTTTGCGTTGAATCATCTTAGAGGATTACCGAAGCTTCACTTAATTCTTGGAGATTCAAGTTCACGCGATGTATGATTCTGTTTATGATAATCTGTCATTGATTTTCTTTCTATTTCTTTTTCAACCCTTTGTTGAGTATTGTAATAAGCGTTGACTGATAATGAAATTTTGGAATTATAGAAGTCATCATACTTCTTTTGAATTAGAGCTTTTATTTTGCAACATAAACTGATTTTCATTTTAGTATCTTATGTATGAAGGGGTTTCTATGCTGTTTAGGGTGGTACTAGGTTTTCATGTTAGATCAGATTCTTGGGAATAGTTTTTGTGATATATAACTAAATGTAAGAAGTGGGGTTTGTCTGATGTTTTGGGAATTACATGAAATCAGTTTAGTTTTCTGGGCTTCTTTTCTTTTTTCCTTCTCAAAGATATGTTTTAGGCCTCGTCTTTTTGTGAAAGCTGCAATTTTTATTTTTAATATTTAATTTTGCACTTGCTACTATGTTAGAGAATGATCTTATTATATCACTTCATCAGTTGTGAGATTGAATTATCCAAGTCACATGATCAGAGAGAAGGTAAATTGTATGTCTGCAAAATGAGTTCTAACAATGTCTTGTTTTAATGCCTTCTCTAGAGAACATGGGTAATCTATTCTGTTGTGTACAAGTCGATCAATCCAAAGTTGCTATCAAGGAGAGATTTGGCAGGTTTGAGGAAGTACTTGAACCTGGATGCCATTGCCTACCTTGGTTCCTTGGAAGTCAGATTGCTGGTCATCTCTCCCTCCGGCTGCAGCAGTTGGATGTTCGTTGTGAGACTAAGACAAAGGTTCCATCTCGTTCCTCAATAGTGAACATGATTCTGCCTCTTTGCTTTAAAATGTGAAGGTTTCGATTTATTGATTATTTGTTTTGGTGGGCTGCAAAAATGTTAAAACTGAAGCGTGAACATCTTTTGTGATTAAGTATAATTTTTTTAAGTGAGATATCAAATATGCCAATGTGCTTGTGCAACTGAAATGATCGGGCTTCAGGGTCATGTATTTTACAGGACAACGTATTTGTCAATGTTGTAGCATCTATCCAGTACCGTGCCCTTGCAGGCAAGGCAAGTGATGCTTTCTATAAACTCAGCAACACAAGGACCCAAATCCAGGCGTATGTCTTTGATGGTACAGACCTAAACACTTCAAACTGAAGAGATGAGCATAATTTTGTTTTGAAAATAGATGGATATTTGTTTTAGTAGTCTAAACGTCATAATTTGTACTGAATTTACCTTCTCCATCTATGTAGTAATTAGAGCAAGCGTTCCAAAGCTCAATTTGGATGACGTTTTTGAGCAAAAAAATGAAATTGCCAAAGCAGTTGAAGATGAACTTGAAAAGGTAATGTATTTGTGAAAATAGGTAGTAAATTAATATCGTGAAGCTTATTTCCCAACTTCATTGTAATTTCATTGCCTTCATAATTACTCGCAGGCCATGTCTGCTTATGGGTATGAGATTGTACAGACACTGATTGTTGATATCGAACCAGATGAGCATGTAAAGCGGGCAATGAATGAAATCAATGCTGGTAAAGTATACAAGAACCTTCTCCTAAAGTGTAGGAACCCATATTATTTCCCCATCCTTTATAATAGGCAGACCGTTTACCGCTAGCCAGTAGCTACCATGCCAGAGTTCTGCAAGTGAAAATGGGTGGAATGCATAGGAATTTAGTGTTAGACAATGGGTCTCTATAATTAATGCTTTTAATTGAGAGGCTGTATCCTATCCAATTCTACTTGAGTCACCTTTTTCTATGATCAAACTTATGAGGCTAGGAGAGTTCCTGGGTGAAAAGTTAAAACTGATCAGTCATTCTTGAATCCCCCTGCTTGTTCATGCCTGTCATGCTACTCAAATTTGTGCATCCATTATACAATCACTGCTGTGGTGTAACTATATTACATTTATCGGGTTACTTTTACTTAACTAGGTTGTTCATTGGAAAGAAAAATAAACGAATAAGAATGAACAAAATAATTTGCTGTTTAGTAGGGAAAAAAATACGCAGTGGCTTGATTAGGATATGTTCTGATTCTGGACATTATATCTGTTTACCATACAGACGAGTTGAGAATTTTCTATTGAAATCTATTGCCATACTGTTAGTGAGCCAATTATATTTCGAAAATGATGCTCTTTCTAGAGTAACTGGATTTCAATGAACTGTTTTCAATGTTCAATGTTCAATGACTTGTATTTCTCCAGCTGCAAGGCTGAGGGTGGCAGCTAATGAGAAGGCAGAGGCTGAGAAAATCCTACAAATAAAGCGAGCTGAAGGTGAGGCTGAGTCAAAGTACCTGTCAGGATTGGGTATTGCTCGCCAACGTCAAGCAATCGTGGATGGTTTGAGAGACAGTGTGCTAGGCTTCTCTGTCAACGTGCCCGGAACTACTGCAAAGGATGTTATGGACATGGTCCTTGTCACCCAGTACTTCGACACCATGAAGGAAATTGGTGCTGCCTCCAAATCCTCTGCTGTATTCATACCCCATGGACCCGGTGCTGTGCGTGATGTGGCTGCTCAGATCCGTGACGGACTTCTCCAAGCTTCTAAACATTGATTTTTTCCTAGTCTCAAGCTCTTTTTAGAAGTTTGGATCAAAGAAGTGTTTGTTTTTTAAGGTGTTGGGCTTGTTTTGCTTTGAACTCAAGGTGGTTGTCGTCTGTCCATAACTATTACTCTACACAACAGCTTAAAGTTTGTCTCTCTGTTTCTTCTTTATATATGAAAACTCTGTTGCAAGTCTGCTGTAGAAACTAGAAAGCAATTTAGCTCAGTCGTGGTGATTGATGCAGTCGTAAATATATATATATATATATATTTATATATGCAAGTATTATGTACAGGTATGGCAAAGTTTATTTCTTTAGCATTTCCATACATTTTACCCTCAAAACATAAAAATGCTTCGTTAAGCTTAGCGGGTTTATAAACTGTTGAGGCCAGTCGATTTGATTCTGCATTTACATTTGAAACAGGCACTTAAATAAGTACTTAGATAATCAGAACTTCTCTCGGACACTTCCTAAAACATTCATCAAACTAGGAACACTGGCTTTTTTTCCGTAATTGTTCTCATATATTTGCTGTCCATGTGACGGCTCTACGGGCTATAGCTGCTTCTTATCATGGGTAGTGTGATTTATTGTTTGTCTTTCTTTGAAATATATGAAAACTTTAATATGAAAGTGCATACAATGAATGTATCAAAATATAAATGTAAAATTGTTTCAATAATTGTGAAGTGTAAAGACTATAAACTACCTGTGAGTTTGGCTATAGTAAAATGACTTAAGTTGGGAAAAAGTTTCAGTTTGCTTTGCATTCAATGGGCTATATAGGACTTATAAGATGGTAAATTTGGACCATTTAATGTTGATGAGGCAATTGGATGATGAGATGCAGCTTGAACCCATATGAGATATTGGTAATAGCCTTCAAAACAATGATTTAATCTCAGCAAAAAAAAAAAACAATGATGTATTACCATAAGGCACACCTCTCTGTTGTTTGCGCTCTCTCTCTCTCTCTCTCTCTCTCTCTCTCTCTCTCTCTCTCTCTCTCTCTCTCTCTCTCTCTCTCTCTCTCTCTCTCTCACCATATTAATATTGCAATTTTGTTGGCAGGACTAAATTTGGTCTTCCCATAGCTTGAATAAATGTGCATCTCCAAGACAGAAGGCCAAGAGCATTCATTCAAACAAAGTTTGCATGAGCTCAAAGCTTCAAAGTTCAAAATAATTGAGGAGTGTTCATTAAAGCTTTGTGAAAAATCTCTCTCTAGATTGGACGTTCAAACCGTCTAGTTTTTATAAGGAATTGTTGAATTAAACAGAATAATGATAATCCTTCTGTTTCAAATAAAAAGGAGAAGTTTTGGAACCTACTGTTTAGGTTTATCAGCATTTACTTTTTTTTTTTTTCGTTCTCTCTTTCTTCCCTCTTTTTTTTCTCCATGGCAGATAATCTTCAAATCTTTTTTCTTTTCTAAATTTCCTGAAGAGTCCATCCATCAGATATGCCAGTTACTAACATAATTCAATAATTGTAGTATAGAAGAATTTGAAAATATTTAGAAAACCTCCCAAATTAGTCCAAATAAAAGGGGTGAAAAAAAGATTCCCATCGACTGAGAGCTTTGTTTTTGCCTCTTCATGCCTTACTTTGGTGGTCATTCTCAATTTAATTTCAGTTGATTTCCAAATGATTCCGATGAATCTGCTCTTTGCCAAACTTCAAAATTTCAATCCGTTATGGCAGGAAACCATTCCTTAATCTTTAATTTTGTCTGCACATTCTCTGCAAGTATATTTCTGCCATCCTTCTTAGCAGTTTGCTCTTTCCAAATTCTAGACATGTTTCCTAGTTTTTTTCAGGTTTTATTTTTAGGTTTTTCTATTCTTGTGTTTAGAGAGAGATAGAGAGAGAAACCACTAATAAGACCTCCAAGAAACAGTCTTACTTCCTGGAGGAAATGTGAACGTGTTTTGGGTAGAGGCTTGCAGGCATTGCAAAACTCTACCAAACAATTTCAAATCTAGATTTACTCCTAAGATGATATTAGCTTTCTCAAATTAGTATTATTAAGGCCTTTTTTTTCCACTGCATTTTTTTTATATGGTGAAAATTGCTGAAATGGGTTCATACCAAAACCAACCACTATGCTGCAAAAACATCAAGGAAGGAAGCCACCGCTGCACCTTCGAGAAGCCAGTCGTCGATGGAAGGTTTCTTCCATTCTCACTGTCGACCACCGATTGTCAAGGTTGGTGGCTGCCAACCCTTGACAATCGGTGCTTCTCATCCCGTATAAATAGAGAGTTGAAGTGAAGGAGAAAAATAGATCAGTTACTAAGTATAAACAACAGGGAGAGTTTTTAGAGAGTTTTTGTGAGAGTTGTAGTAGAGTAGAGAAAGAGTTATGAGCCTGCTCCTCCTCCTCTGTAAATTTCTCTATTTGTGAATAGTAAATTTTTCTTCTCCAATTAATTGTTTTGAGTGTTTATTTGTTTTCTGACACAATAAGTAGTATCAGATTCTCATTAGAGTCACTGGAACAAAAATATAGCAATTTTTGTTTACTACCTAGAAATTAAAGTGCTCAAAATTATGTTTCGACCACACTAGTGTGTTCGTCTCAACAATACGAGTCCAACGCTTTAAACTACGTAAAAAATAGAGCTAAAACGAGCCCGTACGAGCCGGTCAAAATTTGTCTCAAGCAAATTAACACCGGCGAAATACCCGCGCTTGAGAAGAGAGGAGTTGATTTTGACGAGATATTCTCAATAGTGATAAAGATGACCTCAATTCGAATTATACTCGGGTTGGTAGCCAACTTGGACTTGGAGCTGAACAGATGGATGTTAAAACAACTTTTCTGCATGGAGATTTAAAGGAAGAAATCTACATGGAGCAGCCCAAAGGGTTTGAAACTCCCGGAAAAGAACACTTAGCCTACAAGTTAAAGAAGAGTCTTTACAGCCTAAAGTAAGTGCCAAGACAGTGGTACAAGAAGTTTGACTTATTCATGGTAGGTCATGGGTAAAGAGGACTGCTACAGACCAGTGCGTGTACATTCAGAGATTCTTGAATGGTAGATTTGTGATACTCCTCTAAGTTGATAACATGCTGATTATTGGACATGATGCTACTAAGATTAGCAAACTAAAGAAAGAGTTATCTCAATCCTTTGATATGAAAGACTTGGGCCTTGCGTAGCAGATTTTGGACATGCAGATTGTTCATGTTAGGAAAGCTAAGAAGTTATGGCTATCATAAAAATAAAAATACATTGAACAGGTGATCAAAAGGTTCAATATGGGAAATGCCAAGCCAGTCAATACTCCACTGGCTAATTACTTCAAGTTGAGCAAGAGTTCGTGTCTCCTCTAGAAGATTGAGATAGAAGCAGTCTCATACTCTTCAACAGTTGGGAGTCTTATGTATGCAATGGTACGTACAAGGTCGGATATTGCTCACGCTGTAGGCGTTGTGAGCAAATTTCTCTTCAGCCCAAGGAAAGAGCATTCGGAAGCTGTCCAGTGGATTCTCAGATACTTAAAAGGTACGACAAAGCTATACTTGTGCTTTGGGGGAGCTGAATCAGTCTTGAAAAGCTATACAGATTCAGATATGGCTGGTGATTTTGATGGTAGAAAATCCACATCAGAATTTTTTTACACCTTCACAGGAGGAGCTATTTCTTAACAGTCTAAATTGCATAAATATGTGACTTTATCTACAATGGAGGCAGAGTATATTGCCACAGTAGAAGCTGGAAAATAGATGTTGTGGTGAAGCGTTTCTCTAAGAATTAAGAATCAAATGAATACAAGGTGCATTGTGACAGTCAGAGTGCTCTGAATTTGAACAAGAATTCAATGTACTATTTCCAAACAAAGCATATCAACATTTGCTATCATTGGATACACGAGGTGGTGGATCAACAGCTATTGAAGCTTGAAAAGATTCACACAAAAGATAATCTAAGCAGATATGCTAACAAAGGTGGTTACTTGTAAGAAGTTCAAGCTATGTAAAGACATAGTCGGAATGGACGTCAATTAAAAGACATCAGATTGTGTTCTTCTCAAATTGGTATGAAGGGAGAGAATTGCTGAGACGAGTTCATACCAAAGCCAACCACCATGCTGCAGAAATGTCAAGGAAGGAAGCCACCGCTGCACCTTTGAGTAGCCGCCACCAAAGTCGTCAGTGGAAGGTTTCTCCCATTTTTACTGCTGACCACTGATTGTCAAGGTTGGTGGCTACCAACCCTTGACAATCAATGCTCCTCCTAAAGGGTTGAGGTAAAGGAGAAAAGTAGATCAGTTGCTAAGTATAAAAAACAAGAAGAGTTTTTAGAGAGTTTTTGTGAGAATTATAGTATAGTAGAGAGAGAGTTGTGAGCCTCCTCCTCCTCTTTTGTAAATTTATCTCTCTGTGAATGGTAAATTTTTCTTCTTTAATTAATTATTTTGAGAGTGTGTATTTGTTTTCTGACACAATAAAAATGTGAGCCTTCTCTTCTGCTTCTGTAAATTTCTCTCTCTGTGAATGATAAATTTTTCTTCTTCAATTAATTATTTTGAGAGTGTGTATTTGTTTTCTAGCACAATAAAAATAAAGCACAAAGGCTTAAGAGCTACACAAATCCGATTGAACCAAATTACAAAAAGTAATCTGCGTATTTTCTTTTCCTGCATTTTTCTTCAACTTTCTCCGACCAACTTCTAAGTTATTGACTATTTGAAGTTGGATAATTTGCGAAAGCCAAATTAAACATCATGCTTCTCTATGAAAATATCTTGGTTATGTTAGCATTGGCTCCTGCTACTGTCTCTTGTCTTCAAATTTTAGAGTTTCATATGTTCTCTATGTTTTGGAAACAGGTTAAAAAAAAAAAAAAAAACATTTCCGTAAATTGCTAATGATCTATTATTTAGGAAAATATTACTTAAATCAACAACAGTTACTTCTCAGCCCTTACACACAATACTGATAGTATTAAGCTTAACTAAAAGTGGCCTCTCAACTTCATGCTCTATGTTTCTTCCAACAATTTTATTTTCCACAATGTTCATGGAGGAACTTTTTCTATATTTGTTTTATTTTCTAAGGCCTAACAGCCAAAGACAGCCCAAGCTTTGCACTCCTCATCCCAACCCTGACATCCACATCCCCGGCTATGGTTAAGAACAATGATGGCAACAACGCCTGCTGAACGAGGGCACCTAGTTCGCCATTGTTGCTAACTCGAGCTTTCACCAATGTAATGGGAAAAAGTGCATGCTGGGTGCCAAAGGTGAGGGTAGTCTCATTTCTCGAGAATTTATGAGTCACCTCTGCAGCTATGGCTGTGCTGGTTAGGGGATTTACTCTGCTGTAACAGGAGGCCCTCAGAGTGTCACCCTTGTCATTCCTGCAACATTTGTAAACATAAGCAGTACATGTATCAACCATAACCAATTTTTGAGACTTATCTCAAATAAGTTTTCCCTTGTTCTATTAGTAGTAATCTGCATAATTTTTCTTCTTTTGATAAGAATTTTCCATTTGGTATATGGAAAGCTGTTGTTTGGAAAGGGCAGAGAGGAATTACAAGGTCAAGGAAGCAAGGAGGATGGCACTGTTGAAGCTCAGACCAGCATTGCATTTGGGAAATGTCCTATTCACAACATCAAAAGAGAGGTCAGTCCCAATTGAGAAAAAACCGCTTCCTATTACACCCGAGACATTTAAGAGGGGGCTTGCTGCCAAGCTGATTCCTGCTGTCATCCCAACGTAGTCGTGCAAGTATTCCAGTTCCACCTATTATCACAATCACCATTGCACTATGAATGAAATCTCCTGTAAATATGATGCAAAAACTGAAAAAAAAAAAAAAAAAAAAAAAAAAAACTCTCTCTCAAAATAAATTCAAGAAAATTCAGGTGGCAAGGAATTGACAGAATGTTCTCACCTTGTTTTGATAAGGTATAATAAACCTAAAAGCTGTGCTGAGTCCAGGCACAATGTCATCAACTGCAACATTTGCAGAAGTTCATGAATTATTTGAATTTTCAAATTATCATCAATTCAATACCTAAATAGAAGATTTGAATATGAAGTACAGCTCTGAAAAAAGACTTTAATAGCAAAGAAGAGAATTATTATTTGTTCTAATGAAATTTTGATACTATTTCATTTGGCAATGAACTTATAAATAAGATGCCTTCCCACTAACAAATCCTTATACCAATAATTAAAGCGAAAAAAAACTGCTAGATGAAAAATATCACAGTTTCTCAGCCACATCGTGGAGATTAGCGTATGCCTCTGATCATTCACCCCTAACAATGCAAATAAACGAATTTGTGTTCTATGCTTGTGCATCAAGAGTTTTCACTTGATTACCTCCCAGATAATGCCATGGTACATATACTAACTTTGATTTTCATGTTTTTTCGTAATATTATCAGGCTATGCAGGTGATTTAAAAGCAGCATCATGGGCTTCTATTCAATTACTTTGAACTTTATGAATTACAAACAAATGATTTAGTTTACAAGATATTTATACTAAGATCAAGAGATTACTTTGACAGGACAAATCGAAACTCCAGTCAAAGCGTCTGTAGGGAAAGTGAATTGGTGGTTCTTCAGCATAACCCTTGTAGAGAAGATCTGAAAAAAAGTTGAGCATAATATGAGAGAGAGAGAGAGAGAGAGAGAGAGAGAAGTTTATAACCTCTACTTTCATTAGGTTGCTAAGAAATCCATAGTAGAAAACAATTCCATTTGGTCGCTAAGAGAAGTTACAGAAAGAAAAAAAAAAACAAACTGAGGTTATGAAGCTTAGGTTTCACACTGCTTAGTGCCCCAAACAACAAAAGCTCCAACTAGACTAAAAACAAATATTCAATGTCTTGTATCATTTATTTCCCTCAGTTTTCTCAGCAGCCAAACGGACTCCGAAAAGAAAAACTGAGGGGAAGAACAAAAGATGATATTACCTCTGGCTTTTTTGCCGATGTCATGGTAGATGCCTGGTTGCTTGCTCATTCTAGTACAAACTTAATGGTGGTCCAAAATTTTATTCTATGTTTCTTAATTTGTATGGAATGAAAATTTATGTAGTGGAAATGAAAGAAAAACCAAAAGGGGAAGCTTCCTCACTAGCAGACATAAGAATGGAAACTTCCAAGAACCCATTCACCTTTACTTCATGCTCCACTAATTGGGGCAAGAACAGAGAGAGAGAGCAGAGACTACAAATGCACCACCCTTGTTGATCAATATGTTCAAACAGTGTCCAACCATGATCTTGTTTGTTTCCTTTCTAATCACTTGATAATTGAGAGAGAGAGAGAGAGAGAGACTTTAATGGCAACATTTCTGCATCAAGGTAAGCAAATGATAATTGCAGTTTGTAGAGTAAATTCAGGACATGATCAATGTTTTCTCTTCTGTTTTTATTTAGTAGCTATATATATATAAACATTTTACAAGAAGATTTCTTCTCCACTGATAGGTGATTGTATAATACAGTGATCTATCTCTTTCTCATATGACTAATATACAGAAAGCCTTTCAACAAATCTTCTGCACTTCATTTGAGAAAAATTAATCCTCAATTGGGATTCACGGAAATTTTCTCAACATCATTAATCAGTTTCAAAATTTCTTCCCTCTCTGTCGCCAGTGCTTGCATCTTGGAGTCGATCTTTTCGAGCTTCTGCTTCAGTTTTGCTGGATCCTTGATATCTTCAGGACTCTTCTTCTTCTTCTCCTTTCCACCATCTTCCTTATCTTTACCATCTTTGTCTTTCTTATTCTTCTTGTCTTTGGCTTTCTCTTCCCCTTTCCCTTCTTTCTCCTCCATGTCTCTGTGTTTCTCTTTCTTTTCATGCTTGTCCTCTTTTTCACCTTTGGTTGCAGCCTCAGCATTCTTATCAGAGTCTGTTGTCTTCTCCATACCTGATCTTGATGTATTCGCTTAATTGATCTCAAGCTTATTCTAAATAGAGAAACTAGTGAAAATAAAAATAGCAGTGAGCACAAAGGCAAACATCACATAAATAGGCCATTTGCAATTCTTTTCAGAAGCCGTGAGAGCAAAATATATGAGGTACATAGCATTAAGCAGTGATACATGGAAAGGAAAAGAAGGCAATGTTCCTTGTTTTATATAACTAAATTAATTTGCTAAGAACAGCACAAATCAAATAACATGATAACTTTCCATTTGAAATCATTTTAACCAGTGAAAATATATTGGGATAAAGGCTTTTGAATGAACTTAAATAAATGAGTCTAGAACACGTGCTCGCGGGAATGATATGTCTGCTTTTCATGGGTCAGTCACATGAGCCCTGGACCGATGAGATAATTTTTTCTGATACATACGTTTTACATGACCTTCAAATGATCCCTCTTTTAGTATAATTAACAGATAAAAGGACAGTCATATAAGCCACAAATAAAGAGAAACAAAGTGAAAGCAAGGATTTGATGAAGTTAGATCACAGACCTGGAATCTCAAGTTGTTTGGGCTCTTGCAAAAGTATAGAACTTCAAAACCAATGACTGTTTAAATACAATCAATAGTGGGTAAGCCTCTTATTTCTCCAAGCCTCACCCTATTGTATGGTTGACACAGGAAAACGACGAACTAATGGCCAGGGCCACAGTTGCTTCAGCTAGAAATGTGAACATCCACATGTATGCTCTCAATTTTAGGACTTGATAAGCACTGATCATCCTAGAGAGACAGAGAGACTCTTAAATATAGCACCTACTATCAGTTTCATGCTGAGCCACAGATTTTTAGTTCTTCTTAAATCATGAAAGATATGATTTATCATTTCTTATATGTCATCAACTAATTTGTGGTGCTTGGATTGTTTGGTTTAGAAACATTTTACTACGTTTGGCTTTTGAATTTGTTAAAAAAAAAGAATAAAATTCTTTTTTATTTTTTTCGCATACCTTGATGGTGTCTTTCTTGTACTAAAATATATCTTGGTCAGTACAATGAAACGAAATGGTATCTAAGCAATTATACATATATGTTAGAATGCAAATCAATGTTAATACTTTCACAAACACAGTTACAGCAACTACCCTCTTGGTATATCAAGTTTTCTATCTTATTAGTAAAGCCTAAATGTCCTCATTGAAAACAAAAGCGCTAACAAGAAAGAAAGGGACCCAACCTATAGATAGGCTAACATGGCTCTGATGTAAATCTATGAAACTACAGCCGAACCAAATGCTTTCTTCTTCATTTTACAGGTCGTTCGGCACTCCATCTCCATACCAGTCTAGCATCACTGACTTGTTTGTGCCTTTGAGCCGATTGACTGGCGTCTTCATTTGCTTTTGTTTATTCGAATTGTTCGAAATGAAAAGTGATATAAAATTTGTCTATTTCCAACATCATATTCATAGTTAGCAAACTCTAGCCTCGTATCATGGTCACGAGCATTTTACTGTGTGTCGAAGCAATTATATAAATGTTTGAATGCAAATCAATGTTAATACTTTGGCCGACACAATTACAGCAAAAAAAAAAAAAAACCCCTCTTGGCATTTCAAGCTTTGCCTTTTTACCTTGCACTCCAATTGCTTCCCCCCCACTGTCTACTACTCTCTGCCTCTCTGGTTTTTCCAATTATTTCAAACAGTCAGTCAATCAATTCAATGAAAAAAAAAAGATATGAATCCCACCTTTCTTCCCTTTCAACCCAACTTTTCACTCCTTTCTATGTTATTAAGCAACCCTTTTCAACAACAATATTGAAACCAATACTTTCACTCTCTGTAATGAAAGTCTCTCTCCCCACCACAGCCCCCACAAATTCTGGTTCCTAAAAAGCCTAGGAAGTGTTGTCTACTCATCTTCTATAGTCACATTAACCGGTCAGATAAGCTTGGAAGTCGTCTAAAGAAGTTCAAGCTGGCCGGCGGCATCGGGGCTCTGAACATCGGGTGGCGCAAGAAGTAAAATCCGAGGGCCACTGCCACCATTTTTGGTGGCACCACATAGAGAATTACTGTGATTGCAAGGCAAACCCCTATGAACAATTTTGTGGCCCGTGGGTCCCTCCAGCTGACCAGGGCTTGGACCCTCTCCCCTTGTGCTGCAAAATCACCCAAAACTGTTTGGACCCTTGCTGCCAATGTTCTCAACCGGTCGTACCGGACCCGGATTATGTCGGGTGGTTTTGAACTTGGGATCGTGTCAAATTCCTCATCCAGTTCGTCCGGGTCAACCGCCTCAGCTTGGGAGATTCGGGTGTCCATACCGGCCGGTATTTTTGGCTTGAAACGGTAATACCACACACCTATTAAGAACACGTATAGAAACCCGGTTGGGACTATCAAGTCCGGGTACCATACGAGCACCAAGTATAACAAATGGACTAGTACTGTTGTTACCGGGTTCCTCCACCGCCGGATATCATGTAACCATTTTGCCAACCCGACTGCCCATGCTAGCACCGCCACAATCCGAAACCAATTGGCCTTGCTCTTTCTCATGCTCCAAGTATGCGAATCCGCATCCAACATGTACCGGACTACCTCGGGCCCCAATGGCGGCTCCGACCGAGTTAGCCACGCTGCCACCATCTTAGTAGCCGCCCCACGAAGTGCCTCCTGCTGAGCCACCCCAAGCGGGCGGAGATAGTGCATTCTGGGAAGCAACGGCTGCCCGTAAATAGCGCAAGTTTCCGGCAACAACGACGGGCAGGCGAACCGAATCGCCACCTCGATTTCGCCCATTTTCTTCAACCCGGTTCGGAGCAGCACCAGCAACGGGTAGGAATTGGTATACACTTTGTTACTCTCAAGCGTAGATACCCGTATTCGTACCTTTCCTATACGGTAGTCAGGCTTGTCATCTGACACGTCAGCGAGCATGCGCCAGTTGTCGAAGACTCCAATGGTGAGGACAGTGCAAGGGTCGTAGACCTGCCACGTGTACTGCTCATTCCAGCGTGGATCGAAGCTGTCAGTGATGGTTCTCGTCCGGACCCACTTTTTCCCATACTTTGCGACGCAGTAAGCATCGGTGGACCCTTTCCCTCCGCCCTTGGTTTTCATCGGGAGCAACCCACGGGCACCGAGGATCCCCAGCTCCAAGATCCCGACGGCGGGTTTCCACAGCTGCTTTGCCGTCGGCCGGTAGTCGCTGCACACGTGCGCCGCCTCGTCCAGCACGTGATACCCACCCTCCAAGCAGAGCTTCAGGTGTATCCGACCGCAGTAGTGCGGTCCAGGGGCACAACCACCACCACAAGCGGCGCCGCCACCCTCCAAACCAAACCACTTGGACGTCACGTGGCGCTCATCCATCCGTTGCTCGATTGAGGCCACAGGGATCATGACGTGGCCGAGCAGCACAGGGTCCTTGGCCGTACGGTCCTCAACGACGAAGATCAGATTGTCTTCGAGGGGCTCGCCGGCGACGAACACGAGGTCTTCCAGCCAGAAAAACGACGACGTGTGATTGTTCATGGCTCCTCGTCGAGTTCGTGCGGACTGAAACCCTAGCAGTGCATTGACTCGAATTTCAGGAGCAGTCAATGGAGGCAGAGTCGGAGCAATGTGGAGGTCTTGAGCTTCGATCACTGTGACTCGAAGGTACCACAGCTTCGGAGACTGGTAAACCTTTGAGCGAGTGTGCGCCACGTGCGGAGCGTCGGAGCTCCATGATTCTGGGAACGCGTCGTCGGCTTGGGTTCCGATCCATACGGAGAGTTGTATGTCGCCGGAGACCATGCTGGAATGTGGATCGTTGCCGCAACCTTCGAGGCGGTACCACTGCGGAGCCAGAGGACTGTCCGGCGGATCGCGGACGGGAACGTCGGAGAGATCGAAGCACACGCCGCCGAGGAAGTGCTCCGACGGTGAGTTCCAAACTGAGATCTCTAAAGTCGAATTTCCTGAATCTGGCTTGTTGAGAGCGAAGACTTGGTGCCATTCGGGGTTCGCCGGCGTCTCGCCGGGCCGGTGGGTCGCCGATTTGGACCTCACGAAGTGGCTCGAAGTGCGAATCCTCACGTAGGTGCTCTCATTTGTAGCGAGTCCGCGAGCTTTGACGATGCGGATGAAGAGGTACCGCATCGGGTCGACGAGATCGTACGCCCGAATTCTCTCCGATTCGCCGGCGAACTTGCTAGTGATGACTGTCGGAGAGAAATCTCCATTTGGCCTCCTGTAAACTCTAACCTTCTCATTCCCTCCAACTGTCCGCATCTGCATCTTCCTCACCTCCGGAGGATAAAGCGGCGGTGGCGGCTCCGGTTGCACCACCGGCGGCACCTGCTGATGGTAAAAATGATGATGATGGTGCTCCGGCTGCACCGTCACCACTGGCGGAGACTCCTCTACGGTCACCATCGGAGGCAACTGTGATCCCTCAATGGCAACGTCCGTCGGCACCGCAGCCTCCAAAACCCTTCCATCCTCCACCACCGGGGTCGCCATCGGCAGCTCCTTCTCCAGCGGAGGCGGGGGACCCTCACTCTTATGCTCATCGACCAACTCATCGTAGTAGTAAATTCTCAACCCAAGCTCTCCCCGAATCCAACTGAACACGCTCTTCTTCTCCAACTGGAAGTAGATCAAACCAGTATCTTCCCCTCTCTTCTTAAATTGGCTTCCGTTCAGCTTCACGCGGCCCAGAAAGTGATTCTTCCTTGCATTCGCATTGCTCAGCCTCTTGTCGTTGAAGACCTCAATTTCGAGCTCTTCGTACTCCATCGTCTTCGGATCGCTGACCTCGAACTCGAGACTCTCGTGCCATGCAGGGTTCAAGTTCCGGCACACCGTCGACGTTCGTTTCTTGTGGCCGTCGAAGTCCACGACCACGTAGGGGCTCGAACTGCCCTGACCGTCCTTCGGAAGGAGTTCGCGTGCGTCGACGACGTCGACTATCAGTTTTCGTATCGTTTTCGGTTGGGGTGGGTGCGGAGACGACGTCGTCATGGTGTCATTTTCTATTCTCCGGCCAGTGTTGTGTCAGATTCATGGCTCTGGAGGGTGAGAATCGAGGTTGGACGAGAAACGGCCGTTGATGGCGGTGAGATGAGATGTTTTTCCCTTCTTTGTTTGTCTTTGCTTTTTCTGTGGCCTTTTTGAATTCGTGCTTTGCTTTTTATTTCCATCGATTCGTTTTTTTCCTTTTTTATTTATGTTTTCGGTGTTTTTATTTTTTGTATTTGTTTATCTGTTTTCTTTTCTTCATATTTGGAGAATGTTTGATGTGGTTTCTGATGCTTGGCTAAATATATCAATTAATATATATATATATATATGTATACACAGAGAGAGAGAGAGAGAGAGAGAGTAGATTCCATTCCCTCTCGTGAAGTTTTTCTTTCCACTTTTCGGTTTCCCTCCTTTATGGGTTCCGTCTCGAACTTCTCATTTCCAAATTGCAAAAGGTAATAATACATACACCTATTAGGCTATTATGCATATATATATATATATATATATATGTACCGTTAATAGTTTCATTTGTTTGTGAGAAGGAAAAAAGAAAATGAAAGATAAAAAATATTATGAATTTAAGAAGGTGATAATAAATAATAAATTATATAAGAAATTATTTATATTACTTTTGATTGAGATAAGATTATAATGGGATAAATAATATCATTTAATTAAAATATTATATTTAAAATAAAAAATTTAATTTTAAATTATAATATAGCTATTTAATATTATATTAACTTATTAGAATAATAAGAGAATGGTAAAAATATCATTTTTTAGCTTATCTCAAAGAAAGGAATAAGTAATATCATATCCCTATGATATTACGTACTTATCCCTCATTTGGTAACGTTGTCAATTTTTATTTTTTGCTGTGTGTTTTTATTTTGTGTTTTTGCTGTGTGTTTTTTGTGATTTGATGATGAGCGTTTATAGGTTATCGTTGTGCCAATAATACTAGACCAATGTTTTTGTAAGAGAAAATACACCTATTTTAGTGTTTTTAGTTTTTTTTTTTTGAATTTTATAAAAAACTAAAAAAAAAAATTTAAACAAACAGCGTTTTTTGTTTTTTTTTGAAAAAAAAAATAAAAAACGTTACCAAACGAGGCCTATAGTCCGGATGAATTACATCTCCTCTATCTCTTTTTGTTTTCAAACATAAAATTAAATGAGACCCACGGATAACAAATTAAATTTCTTACTCTAATCTCCAAACAAACATGGTCTGTATACTGCTATGTAAGATGCCGAGAGAAAGAGAATAAGATGATTCCAATCTCATGACAATCTGCTGAATTGGATTTATGTACTGTCATTTCCTTTTTAGCTTAATTGAAATCTTGGTTTCATTCCTACCTTAGCCATTCAATTCAGGGTACCTGAACTCAGTGTTGATCTACGATACTCAAATGGGTTGAGCTCAGGCTTGAGGATTTTGATTAAGAGTCAGAATGTGGTTCAAGCTGGGTTCTAAATTGGGGCTAAGCTCATGCTGAGTGGTTCGGGCCTTGGGGTGAGATTGAGCTTGAAATTGGGATACCAAGTCGAGATCAAACTAGCTTCAACTTGTTTGCATTTGCAGCCTTCGGATTTTCTGGCCTGACCCTTGAACCTCCTCAGTTTAAATGAATTTTAATTGACTTTGATTGTCACTTAGGATCCAATCAAAATCTGAGCAGTTCGAATTAGGATTAGGTTTCTGCAAGTATAGAAGGAAGGAGAAATGCCAATTGACGACGTGAACTGATGATCATGACAATATCTTGAACTGATGATCCACAAGATGAAATTGAGAGAAGTGGGTATTGCAAATAAGATTAGTCATCATAAGTCAGAGGCAAGGCTAATTGGAAGCTAAGATGAGGGAATAGGTAAGGCAAATTAGGCTGATGACATAAAGCTAAGTAAAGCCAAGCCAGTAATGAGGGGCCTGTTTTCTGTTGAGGACAGTTGTAGAAAGATTTTGTAGGAAAAAGGATAGTTCATGAGATCAGATAAGGTATCATAAGAATTCCTAGGCAAACATTTGGTGATCTCAAAGTCCTCCAAAAGGTTTCCTGTAGCTGAATAGATTTGGTGGTATTGTTAGGTAATATCATGTCTTAATCATACTATTTTAATATACATACATATTAAATTAGTTGTTGCTTTTATGATTATGGGTAGTGGCAAATTAATGAACATCTTAATTGTGCCTTTAACTTCAATTTGTAGCATTTGTAGAGGCTTTTAGTCCAATATTGCATATTTGGTGATAAATTCCTTAGGACTGTCCTCTGTTACATGAGATAAATACTTACTACGAACAAATAGATAATTCTATTCATTATGATTTCCAAACATATCCAAGTATATTGAGATCAAGAAAACAAATCTCTCCTTGTTCTGATTGGGAATAGATTCTTTCCAAGTAGCTTAGTTATTACTGTTCTCTCATTGATGTCTTCAAATGAAAACCTAACCTCTCCCAGTGATACCACAACCAAGATGCCTCTGCAGGGTACATGATTCCACCACCCCTCGAATAGCCCCCTCCTTTTTGTCAAAAGCAAACAACAAAATTTTGAATAAAGTTGAGGACTAAGCATCTCCTTTATTGCCTCAGGGCCCTTATTCTTTTACACCCATTGTCAACTCTATAGCTGTCAAGCGGATTGTGTTCAGCCAGTGTGAGGACAATCAAGTTCAAAATGAGGCTAAAATTTCCAACATTGGATTGGGAGCCTAAACCAGCTCAAAATTTTGAATTATACCCAATATGCTAACCTAGTTAAATAGTGTTAAAGTTTCATTCAAGTAAATATATTGAATTCGGGGCATCATTAGTTCCTTTTCTCTGGCTTTACTTAAGTCTCAAAGTGCTATATGTCATTCTGTTATGGAAGATATTCTAGTTCTTACAATGAATTGTACGAGTTGCATATTAACAAAGTTATTTTGTTGCTTCCAATGCTGTCCAATTGTTTTGTCTATTGAAATATAAAAAAGAGGAAAACTAAAGGAGCTTCAGCCTACTTGGTGAAAGCAACTTATTTGGAAGTTGTGTATATAGTTATCCATTAATCACTCACTGGTTGCTTCTGGTTTAGGAACTCTGATGCTGTCTTGTGGGACCTTACATCGGCATGTGGCATGCATATCAAAGAAGCTCCTGTCATGTATTGGTCAGGTAGTGGAATGTTTACGCAGTGGTTCACCTTTTGTGGATTTGTGGACTGGTTATGGAATCTGATCCTTTTTAGATAAAAGTGATTTTTGAATTGATGCTTATGTTCATCTTTTTTTTTCTGTTTTTGATAAGTAGAATTGATGCTTGTGTTCATGGCTTATTCTTCCTGAGGATGATTATCAGGTGAGTTCAAGCCCACAGCAAAAGATTGGTAAGCTCACATACTTCCTTAATTTTTTCCCTTATGTCTTTTTTGAAACAATTAGAGTTGCCGGTCAAGCCATTAAAATAGCTAAAGTCGTGTTTATTTTATGACTTCAAATTTGTTCTAGATATTGTTTCCTTTGTCATGATGTTAGTTCTAAACTTCTTAAATTTAAATTGTCGGTACTGTGAAGTATTTTAGCCTGCTCTCACACTACCTTTGTCTGAATCCTTATAATAATAATAAAAATTAACTATTTTTGAAGAAGGATTACAACTGAAGTTAGAAAGAAAATTCAATATTTAAGCTAGTAGTTATATTTATTTAATAAGATTCAGGTACATGTCCTTATGACACTGATTATAAGGAGTCGATACCTATGGTTAGCCATGCCTGAAGCAAAGAGTAAATGATATTGCACATGTATGCATATGTAGGCTTATTGAAGGTTCATTCTTCAAAATGTGAAAACTGCATGTGCTTGCTTATTGAATAATTTTTGCATATTGTGATACTTAGGCCTCAGTAGCACCTGTATATTATCTATGGATAATGGTTAGTAGGTAAATGCTTTCTGCATTTTATAATACTCTGTTCCATTTTTGTTTTACCTTAGTAATTCAAGTGGTCATTTAGGCACCATCTACCACATTCACTGAATCAAAATGCTCAAATGTGATGCAGAGGCATCCTGGAGGGATTTCTCTGATGTGCACTTCATAGAAATCCCGAGACAAGGGACAGTTCTTCGTGGGATGGGATAAGAGGGTAAGGAATCCCAAGATAGTTGATCTCCGGATTACAAATCCCTTAGATGGTACTTTTGCAATTTGCTCTCCAATCCTGAATCTCCGGAGAGCCTATCCCACCCCTTGGATAACTTAATCTTGTATATATATAGAATAAAAAGCGTTCTCCAGATTGCTTATCGCGACCCCCTTTTGAGCAGCCAAGCATGGGATAAGGCCAGACACAGGATCAATAGTCTAATCCCGAGGCCTTACCCTACAAAACAAACGTGCTTGTTAGGCCAATAAGATATATTGGGCAAAGTACACAACTAGTTCAAGTAAGATGAAAGGGAGAAAAAAAAATAATGAACATAACATTAATTATAATTTGAATTTGTTTCAAATTTCTGCTGTTCTGTGCATAGGCAGATATTTAAGCCTATATGATTATTTTGTTATATACAGAAGCACAACCATGAGGCCTTACTGGAATGTATGATTATGCTGGTGAAGGAGATCCCTCAGTTCCAAGGTTTGATTGGAACCTTTTAGTCACCAACACCCCTAATGAAAATGCTAACACAGCTGTTATTGCAATTCTCTTGTTCTTGCTTAGGATCTCCACAGCACTTCCCAGCAGATCGGCCGCCAGCTGCCACATCTCCCCGGCCGCTTCCTGGAAGCCCCCGGGCATTCTTGTGTTCTCATCATCCTCATGACGGTAGTAGCTGTGGCCTTCATCGTGTTGTTCCTCGTGCTCGTGCTTTTCCCCAATGCCATTGGCAGTTCCCTTATCACGTGCTTCCTCTTCTTCTTTCGTGTGCTCGTGCTCGTACTTGTGCTCGTGCTTTTTCTCAACGCCATTGGCGGTTCCCTTGTCGCGTGCTTCCTCTTCTTCCTTCGCCTGCTCGTGCTTTTCCTCAGCGCCATTGGCGGTTCCCTTGTCGCGTGCTTCCTCTTCTTCCTTCGTCTGCTCGTGCTTTTCCTCAACACTGCTGGCAGCTCCGTGCTGGCGTCCTCCCTCTTCGTCTTTCACTTTCTTTGGGACAATGACATACAGAATCTCACCTTCTTGTTTTCCTGTGACTTTCTCTATGTCTGAATTTTCTGGCACTTTGTAGGTCTGCTTGAAGCGGACTATTTTGTTCCCGATCGCCGGCCTCTCTCCGCTGACCAATACATAACCACTGTCATCAGCTTGAAGCTTCAGCCATTCCTTCTTGAAACCTTGAAGATGACAGTCAGAAATGTCCATGTTAACAGTATATATGAGCACATTTTTTTCTATAGGAACACTGAAAAAGATGAAGCTTCAATACCAGGAAGATCAACAATCAAATAGTGGAAACTGGAATCCTCTGTCCAATCAGAAAGCGGCACGAACTCCTCAATCACGAAATTTTGGGCCTCCTTCGGATCAAAAGCCTGCCGTCTGCCTCTAACGTTCGCCATTGATGGGCTGCTGAGAACTATTTAGATAATGTATCTATCGGTGATGGGTGTTGAATTGATGAAACAATGAAAATCTTTTATATATTATACATGAGGGTGAGAAAATTCATGGAGGTGATCCTGCTTTTGGGTTTCCAGGATGGTCAGATTTCTAATAGCTTTTCTTGTGAACATTTGCATTCTTATTCCAAACCTTTTCGTGAAGTTGGAGCATTGGGTTTTGGTGGCAGAGCCCTGTTTTAGTCTCCAAGAGGAGGCAAAGGGCTATTCTTTACCCTTCCTTGGGTCCAAAAAAAACAAGGCTATTCACATGAATAAAATATTGTAGCCAAATTCACAAGCTCCTTACAGGAGGGTCTGAAAGACAGCTTAGGAAGACAGTTTTTGATATTTATTGTTGGATTCTTTATCCAACAGCTTAAACATTTGGGACTAATGGTGTTCTAACATGATATTAGAATTAAGGTTGGGAGAGCTTTTGGGTTTAAGTCTCGGTCCATTTGCATTATACATCGCATCTTCACATGTAAAGCTGTGTTGCATGCAAAGAAGAGTGTTGTTGAACTTGATATGCATTGTTAAACTGCTTACCTAACAATTTAAACTTTTTGAGCTAGTGATGTTCTGGCAGCCATTATTTTTATTTATCGAGAAGCTAACCCTCCTGATTGGAACCCATGTTATAGCCTTACAATTTTAATTTCAAATGATAAACACTCGAGAAGCAGTTTGTTTGGATGTAGGTGTATACACTACAAGAAAAAACACATTTCGCGACTAATTATTGCAACTGTATTGTGGGTAGTCACCAATAGTTACATGTCTAGCAACTAAATAATAATTTGGTCACCATTATTAACATATTAGCGACCATGGCTTTTTAGTGGCCAATAGTTATAGTTTTCGGCGATTAACTTGATGCATTGTTGCCAAAAGTTGAACATTCGGTGACTAAATTTTTTTTTGTTTCCAAATGTTTAACATTTGCGACTAAAGTTTGGTTGCAATCTAAAATTTGATGAAAATTTATTTTGTCCTAATAAATCATTCTCGATTGGTTCTGTAGGTTAGGAAATCTTTGCAGCTTGCAACAAGCCATTTTTAATGTGTTCAGCTGGGGAAAGAAAGATAAGCTAGACTTGCTTGCACTAGCATTAACTGTTAATTAAGTTGTTGTATGAAAGCTCGATTGTTGTAATTAAGCTTTTGTAGCCCTAGGATCACATCTATAGCTCTATGGTGCCACTAAAGTTGTTGAAAGAAAGTACAAGGATATTTAGCCTTTTAATTTCAAAGAAAGATGTGGGAATAGGCCCTTCTAGTTTGTTATTATACTCAAATCCAATGTATCCAATGGATCGAGGCAATGATTCATTTTTAAAAATCTAGTAACTTGACCACGAAATTGCATGGTTATTGGAAAGCTAAATTTTTTGCAGTGATGGGAGGGAAAACAGTGACAAGGGAATACTCCCATTAAATGAAATGTAAAACATGTCAACTCTCAATTAACCATACATAGATATATATCTTTCTCATTAATTAATGAGTGAGTTGCAAATAAATAAGTTTTTAGGTAAGGTTGGACTTCTTATAGCATGCGTATGGAAAGTAATCTCATCCCAATTAGTGAGTTGCAATCACCAATTCAAATATATTTAGTTTCATGCTAACTATAAGAAATCGAATAAAATGAAGTAACTTGGAACTTAGGAGTAACTTAAGGCAAACGTATCCCATATGCATTCAATTGGTATACTATAATTTGATGAATTAAGCCCACATGGCTTTTAATTTCAGCAAAGACAAATAAAAGATGGCTCATATTCACAATTTACATAAACTGTCAGTAGCGCGCGATCCCGGGATCAACCGCGCGATGGCGCGCTCCCACAATGAACTGCACTAAACTCTCTGTGCTATTAGCGTGCTATTAGGCCGCGATCGCAAGGTTATTGATTTCATCCATTGAACTCTCTATGCTATTAGCGCGCTATTATCCCGCGATGGCATGCTCCATTTTGTAAGATAATAAATTACCTCCCCCTATATTGAAACTCTCTTCCCCCTAAACATCCACCTTACTTAATGGGTTAATAAAGTAAATACAATCTATCAAAATACAAATATGTTCAATAACATATTAACAATCCCAAAATATAGCACAAAAGAAACATGAATAATTATTTAAACCATAATATATATCATCCAAACCAAATTGTTCAAAACAAATCCGTCCAACAACATAACTAAAACTAAAAAAATCAAAATAACGAACCACACTATCACCACCACACAACCAAGCTACTACCTTCAAAAACAATTACCAAGCTAATCTCGTCACTGAGAAGCAGGAGGAGGTGGTAGAGGAGGTATGTGACCGTCTTGAATATAGGTGATCAGAGAATCCATTGTTGCTTCCACATGCATTCACTGTTACATCATGTTGGTTCTATGTAAGGTGTACATCAAAGTCATCAAACTCTTCTTCATTATTTGGATTCTTTAGTAGTTCATCTTCCTGATCATAACGGAATGCTTCTTCTTCACCATCTTCTACTTGCTGAATCCTGGATTGTAAAATTGCCTCCTCGCTAATAACTTCTGGATCAACATCAGTCCTTAGCAAATCATTGGTAATGGGATCTTCAAGGATAATTGGTGCAATTTGCGTGCTCGTTTCTTGTTGGAACACATCAACGGGATCATCTGTTTGATCTATTTCATCTTTCTCTGGCACATCCCATATTCCTCGATGTTGGAATCATTCTACAACTTTCCAATCTTCCTTGATTGACGTCTTATACTTGGTATCATTGATGTAGAAAACTTGATGGACTTGATTTGGTAACACAAATGGATCATTCTTGTACCATCTACTTTTGACATCAATACTTATGGCATGTTCATCCATCCAACAAGTCTTGTTGGTACCAGTATTGAACCATTCACATTGGAACAAAATAACTCGATATTCAAACAAATACGTCATTTCCCACACTTTGATCAATTTATCGTAGAAATTCGTTAAGCCGCTGGGGTGATTTCCTTCCACTACCACACCACTATTTTGACTTTTATGGCAACTGTCGCGGTCAACAGCATGAAATCGCATTCCATTACAAATACACCCTGAATATGTCCTTACTATTGGACCAGGACCGTTGGCCAACGACCATAATTCATCTGTTGCTTCTGGGGCCTTATCTTTTCTCAATTGATTTATCTACACAAACAACGTAAATAATGTTAATTTTAGTATATCATTATCTTCACGTGCACAAGTAACTAGGACTTACTTCTTGTTTGAACCAATTTGAAAATTCTTTTTGTTGTTGCTTTTTGATGTATTCTGCATTTTTATTTCCAAGCAAACTGTTGTATTTCCTACTCGATCAATACACTTTCTTAATTACAAATACATAAATGTAATCATATGTAAGAAATGAAATTAAGAACGTTAACGAAAACGTACTGTAGATAAGGTTCCACTTTTGAACAATTGAATAAGATAAACCAGTTTGCCATTTCACGTTCTGTAATGGCCACATCCGATGCCCTTGTAATCAAGTCAAACGGACAGGCAGTTTGAGAAAATACTACTAACCGAAGACCACGCTCACCGCAATCATCGTTACTTTCCTGTCGGTTGAAAATAATTTCTATTCCGTCCAGATACCTAGAACAGAAAGTAGTACACTCTTTGGAAAGGTAAGCCTCTGCAATCGAACCTTCTAGACGAGCTTTATTGGCAACAAACCCTTTTAACATCCCAAATAGCCTACAGACGAGACAATGAAAATTTTTCAAGAGGACATTAGGCTTTCAAATCATTAAGAACATGCTTAGTCTAGACAACATAATATGATATCACACAGTATTATGTTTTTCGATGACGTAATAATTACCTTTCAATTGGGTACATCCATCGATATTGCACTGGTCCTCCAAGCTTAATTTCACGAGGTAAATGAACAACCAAGTGCACCATGACATCAAAGAAAGCCGGAGGAAATATTTTTTCAAGCTTGCAAAGTACGAGGATGATATGGCCCTCTAGCTTCTCTACATCATCTACCCTCAATGTCTTTGAGCACAATTGCTGAAAAAAATTACCTAACTCAAATAGCACGGTACCAATTTCCTTATTAACATAACCGCGCATCCCAATCGGAAGAAGTCGCTGCAAAAGGACATGACAATCATGAGTTTTAAGGCCAGACAACTTACCCCCTTGAGTGCTCACAGAGTTAGAGATGTTTGTTGTATAACCATTTGGGTACTTGATTGATTTTAAAAAATCATAAAAGCCTTATCTCCTAGTAGGGGGCAGTGTGTACAATACTGGAGGCTTCTCAAAAGACCCATCATCACGCTTCTTGAGGTGTAACTCCTTTCATATATTCAGGTTTTCTAAATCTAAGCGTGCCTTTTCCGTATCCTTATTCATATCGTCTATGCCCAATAATGCTCCAAGCAAATTATCACATATATTCTTCTCTATATGCATGACATTGAGGTTGTGTCGAAGCTGGAGGGTTTTCCAATATGGCAACTCAAACATAATACTTCTCTTCGTCCAATTTAAAATTGAATGCTCATCTCTTCGTCTTTTCCTACAACTTGGATGCTTTCCAAATGCCTTGTAAGTCCCTGAATCAATTTGCTCCAAAATTTGTTCGCCTGACATCTCCATAGGCCTTGATCGATTCTCCATCTCACCATTAAACAGCTTACTCCTTCGCCAACTGTGATTTTCAGGCAAAAAGCGACGAGCTCCCATGTACCCTATCTTGCTTATCAAACCCTGCGATGAATTGTCCTCATTGCATATAGGACAAGCCAAATAACCTTTTGTAGTCCAACCAGACATGTTTCCATATGCAGGGAAGTCATTAATCGTTCACATTACGGTTGCACGCATTAGAAACCTTTGCCCTTTCGAAGCATCATATGCTTGAACCCTATTCACCCACAATTCTTTCAGCTCGCTAATAAGTGGTTGCAAGTAAACATCAATATCTCTTCCAGGGGACAATGGCCCAGGAATCAGCAATGACATCATAGAATAGAGCTTTTTCATGCACATTCATGGTGGGAGGTTGTAAGACATCAAAATAACGAGCCACATACTATATGATGAGCTCCTTTTGCCAAAGGGATTAAAACCATCAGTTGCTAACCCTAACCTCACGTTTCGCAAGTCTTCAGCGAATAATGGATATCGTCTATCAAAATCCTTCCATTCCTTGGCATCAGCCAGATGTCTTAATACTCCATCATCTAAACGTTTCTCCTTGTGCCATCTTATATCAGCCGCTATTTTCTTTGACATAAACAATCTTTTAAGCCACGGTGTTAGGAAAAAATAACGTAATTTCTTATGAGGGATCTTCTTACCTTTATCGTCATTTACCTTCTATCTAGACTCCTTACACTTTGGGCAATACTCCAAATCTGTTGTCTCTCCCCAAAACAGTGCACAATCATACTTGCATGAATGAATAGGCACATACCCCAAACCCAAATCACGCAAGTACTTTTTACATTCATAAAGATTCCATGGTACAGTATCATCAACACTCGGTAGCATCCCCTTGAATGCATCCATCACCATGTCAAACGCAGCATTGGTCATCTTGTTGTACACCTTAATATGAAGCATCTTCACAATGAACAACAAAATTAACTTTTTACATCCCGAATATACTTCACGATGAGCACCATTAAACAACTTATCAAATTTCTGTGCATCTTGACTTTCAAAAGTGTTAGGCAAATTATCCATACCATCATCGAAGGCTCCACCCACGTAGATTTCTTCCAACATATTGGGCAACTGATCATTATCCCAAAGAATGTCATCTTCCACTATATCTGAATTATCACTACCTTCGTATTGGTCATCATCGTTTCGTACACTTGGTTGACGCACATCAACAGGTTCTCCATAATCTACCCAGGTCTTGTAAGAAGGATCAATCCCTTTTTGGATTAAGTGAACATAAACTTCGTTCGCACTCAGCTTTTTTCCATTCAAACAATTTAAACACGAACAAGAAATCTTAGCCTCTTGGTCATCTAATTTTTCCCTCGCAAATTTTATAAACTTTACTACACCATTTTTATATTCTTCACTTCTCACTCTATCCTTAATCGTCATCCAACTTTTATCCATGACTTGTAACCTACAAGGATCAGAATAAAAATTAAAATGCAAAACTACCACAATAAAATGGTACTAGCTATGTAATAACTCAAGTAAAATAATGTAGTAAGTGACAAAATTATACTATGATTACTAGACTATAACTAAAAGAAATAAACCAATCATCCAACAAAGCTTTCAAACATATAATTCGAATATTAAAATGTATCCCATATGCATCCAATTGGTTTACTATAATTCGATTAATTAATCCTATATGGCTTTTAATTTCAGCAAAGACAAATAAAAGATGGCTCATATTCACAAGTTTTAAAAAACTGTCACTAGCGCGCAATCGCGAGCTCAACCGTGCGATCGCGGGCTCCGACAGTGGACTGGACAAAGTCTCTGTGCTATTAGCGCGCTATTAGGTCGCGATCGCGCGCTTGCTGATTTCATTAACTGATATCATCTGCTTAACAGTTACCAAAGTAAATACAATCTATCAAAATACAAATATGTTCAATTAATACATTAACAATCCCAAAATATACTACAAAACAAACATGAATAATCATTCAAACCATCATATATATATCATCCAAACCAAATGTCGAAAACAAATCCGTCCGACAACATAACTACAACTAAAAACATCAAAACAACCAACCACACTATCACCACCACACAACCAAGCTACGACATTCAAAAACAATCATCAAGCTAATCTCCTCATTTTTATCACAAAATCACTGAGAAGCAAGAGGAGGTGGTGGAAAAGGTATGTGACCGTCCCGAATGTAGTTGACCACGGAATCCATTGTCCCTTGAAAAACATCAAGACGTGCATTAATTTGAGTAAACTGCTCATTGTTTGACTGCTGCATATCTTGAAGAAATCCCATCATAGACTGAAAATTCATTGAACCAGACGACGAACTCTCAGGTCCACCGGACATAGGAGGATCCCTAGCTCCCTCAAACTCATCATCATCATCACCATCATCACTATCATCTTCATTATCTTCATCACCTTCCTCGGCATCCACATCAATCATAGGAGCATCAACACGTGCTTTGTGAGACTTACTACGCTCTAAAGACTTCTTATCAACAGGAGCAGCCAAATACAAAACTTTCTCACCCGAAAAAAGTGAAACATTTTGAGCCAAGAGGTATCGGGAGATGAAATAACCAAAGGGAAGACCGAGATTCTTAGGTTTATGCTTTGAGGCATGAATCATATGTTGCACCATGAGAGAGGAAAGATCTATAGTGAGACCAGTACCAATGGCAAACAATAAACAACATCTCTCAGAATTTAGAAAAGTGAAATGAGATGTAGGCCAAATAGTGAATGAAGTGAAAGTGTTGAGAATCTGATACTCGGGTGTGAGAGAGGAATGACGAATTTGTTTGCCCGTTACATAAGACTCAAAATTGTTTATCAAAACAGATACAATATTTTTCATAAAAGCTATATCATCGTCCACATTTTGAATTGGAAATTGAGGATTATCAACACGAGGAAGATCATAAAAACGGCCCACAACATTAGCATTGATAAAGAAGGAAAAATCTCGACAAAAGGTTTTAAAAGACAACTGTTTTTTGTTCACATTGTTAATGTGACAGTAAAATTCCTTAACCATCTCAGGATAAACATTGCCACTAAGATTCAAAATGAAATTCCAACCACGTTCAGTAAAAGTTTTGTAAATAAATACATCCTTGAAATGGTGTGTTTTGAGGCCTCGTTCAAGTAAAACTTTTCGTATAGTAAAGGAATCCTCAAAAATCTTTCTAAAAGAGTCATCCTTGAATTTTGGAGGGACGTAAGTGGAGGATTCAACATGGGCTCGTTTCTTAGACATTGTAAACAAGAACAAGTAATTTCAACAACCCAAATCTAACACAATAAAACCCTAGAATGGAAAAGAATCAAACAAACAAGATTAACGGGAAAGAACCTTACCAAAATGACGATTAACAGGTGCAAACCAACAAAGAAGATGAACTCAGTCACTGGGTGAAGAACCTAGGGCGCTATCACGAGCAAAGGAGAGAAAACTAGACGTAAAATAGAAGTGACCCCGAAATTGCTGATATCTGAATCGTGAGCGCGCGATCACGCGGTAATAAGCGCGCGATCGCGCGCTTTTTGCCTTCATATTCTCTTTTTCAATTGTTAAAATTAAAGTATTAACTAAGATAACAAAAATAATTTTTCAAACTAAGATAACAAATCTTGGATATGAACAAAAAGGAAGGAATTACCATTATGACAACCAAAGACGCTATGCGGTCTTAATTTTGAATTAAATGTGTTAGTTTTCAAAAATATGGGAAAAATTTCATGGGAAACATATATCGCCATTAAAAAAAAGGAAAAATATAATTTTGAATTACGCATTACCATATCTAATCTCCATTTGTCATGTCTTATCCAACGCAATTTTTTCATAAAAAATCTTCTCTCCCAACTACATTTAAATTTTTTGTTTAGATTTTTTAAACTTTGAAGACTATAAAATGTGGCATGGCTTTTAATTTATTAGGCAACTGATTTTAATTTTCTAAATTCTCTCTCGATGTGGCATATCTAATCTCATGTAACATAGTCTAACCTAATTTCCTAAATTCTCTCTCGATTATGTTGGGAAGAATGAATTTGAAATAATATTAGAATGTATTTAAGCATGAAAATGTACAATTTTAAAAAAAAAAATGTACAATTAAAAAGGAATACAATTTATATTTAGGTACATGTTCTAAATATTTTTTTTTTTAAATGTGCAATTTTCATTGACAAACCATTTGTATTCTTTCAACACATGATATATTACAAAATGTCTGAGACAAAAGATTTAGATGGACAGAATAAATGATGCATATATAATCCAACGCTAATTAATTTAGGCCAATGATTTCTTTTCTACGTAAAAAATAAAGAAAAATGAATAAGAAAAGTAATAAAATCCAAGTACTGAAGTAATGCAATGATGAACTCCTAGTGAAAAGAAAAATGAAAGGAAAAATGAATAAGAAACAGAAAAATTCCAATTACTCAAAAATTCATTGGACAACTGAATTCACGATAATAGTATCCAAAAAAATTAAAGATTAGTAAATTAAAGATTAAAGATTAGTAAATACCAATAGTAAACAAATACCCAAAAAAAAAATTACGATAATAGTATACAAATACCAATAGTATCCAAAAAAATTAAAGATAGTAAATTACACAAAAGCCATAAAGATACCCAAAAAAAAAAAAAAGAACAAAAAAGGACAACTGAATTCACGATAATCATGTATACAAAAAAAAAAAAAGATAAAATATAGAAATTAATCATTAGAAGGAGAACTATAGAGATCGATTCAATGTGATCACCTGCCAGAGATGAGCAAGAGCGATATAATATTATAACATATGTGCACAGTTTTGTTTTGAAAATTTTTCTTAATGCGAGATTTTAGGAATTAGGTATCACATAATTCAAAAATTAAAATGTATCCCATATGCATCCAATTTTTCTTGAATATTTTTTTAATCAATAAATTTTAGGATTTAAAGAGAGATTTTAGGAATTTTTTTTTCAAATCCTAAATAAGTTTTTGACCAATCAAGTTTTAAAACTCTAACTTTTTGCCACGTAGCTTCGTCATATTTCAGAATTTTTACAAAATTAGCATTGAGCTTTTAGAGGCCTCACAATCTCTGCCACTACATTCTTATATATATAAGTATATATTTTAATATATATTTAAAAAGCAAATACTTGCTATAATTTTAGTTGACTATGTATTTTAGAATACATAAATTTCAAGCGGAACAAAGTTATTGTTAATTGGTGGCACTAAGCAAATTATTTACCATATTATTCTACGAATTAATGATTTCTCTCCATTTGAGTTAGTTTTATATCTTATAAGTTAATGTTATTTCTCTTTATTTAATTTTTTTAATTTATTAATACAATTAGAATTCAATCACATAAAACCCTTTATATTTTGGGTTGTTTAATTTTTTTATATGATTTCACATAAATCATTACAACTAAATAAAAAATAAATAAAGATACAAAGAGTTTATTGGAATTAATTTATTAAACTAATATTATGATTGGTACGAGTCAAAATAGTCTCATCTGTATTTAGAATTTAAAAAAAAAACTCTAAATATAATTTATAGAACATAAGGAGTATGGAAAAAATTTGTTTCCCAAATTTCCCTCCAAAAATATGGCGCAATACTTCTCACGTTTATTTTATTCAGCTTTGTCAGTCTCTATAAACCTTTCTATCGATCTCAATCAAAACAAAACAATCTCTCTTCTCTATTCTCTCTCTCTCACAATCTTGTATGTCTGGTTACATATAGAGAGAAGAACAATCTCAATGCCACCTGTGATGACTAATCAATCGCACAGTATTGATCACTCTGATCCAAGTGCACCAATTCCTATTGTTACGAGGGGTATAGGTAAAATGATATATAGTTTCTTTATACTTGCTAGACCCACCGGTGTAACTGTTAAAATAGTAATTGGTAAAAATGTCTGCTTAAAAATATTTTTCAGGTGGGTCAGGGTCAAAGCGTGTGTGGGGGCCTAGTCTTGGAAACGGATTAACTAAACTAATTGATGACAATTCCGGGGAAAGGCTCCCAGTGCCAATTTTTGAAAGGTTCAACACATTTTGCGGTCCTTACGCTCCCATGTGTTCAAACCAACTGAGGATTGCAATTAGAAGGTATTGTCCTATTGAAGGATTTGCTGAGAGATGGAAACTTGTTGACCCAATAGTTAAGGAAACTATTCTACAGTCTGTGCGGGTAATAGTTCTAGACTACTCAACTACAAATGTCTTCTATTAACAGGTTACAAACTATATATTCAACAGTTTGCAAGTGCTTTTAAATTATTGTTGTTTTGGTAGGACAAATTTTGCATCACTACTGACGAGGATTCAGATGAGAACAACCCTGTAGTTCTTGCTTTGATAAATAAGAGGGCTAATCTTTTGTATAAAAATTGGAAAGGCAAGATGAGTAAGCATTATCGCAAGTCAAAAAAAGCTATGGTTGATCCATATAATGAACCATACAAGGGGGTGACGGTAGATGATTGGAAGTACATGATTGATCATGTATTTAAGAGTAAAACATTTAGGGTAAGTTTACCACCATTTAATTTCAGTTTAAAATTGTAATGAATTGTGATTAATTCAGTTTGAAGTTTAAGTTTATATTTTTTGTTGTAAAAACGGTCAAGCGCTGGTAGAAAGAATAAGAAAAAGTTGCCGTACAGCCATTCCCTAGGATCGAGATCATTTGCTGCTATGATGACCAAAAAGGTGATTGTTGATGTTATGTAAAACACACTATAAGTTTTGTATTTTTTAAGGTATATAACTCATCTTTTCAATAAAAGTAAATGACTTATGTACATAGTTGATTGACTTTGCAGCCACGGGCCACAGATGAAGAAATGCCAAATTTTATTAATTATTTTAAGGATGGACATCAGTCAAAAATGACAAAGAGTGGCTGCACCCAGAATGCAAGAGGCAATACGTATATATTTAAGCCTTATACACTCTTGTACAATACGAGTTCGACTATTAGTATTGTCAAAAAATGGTAACCAATTTATAACCTTTGTTTCTTTTTTGACAAGAAGAGATGGTGAAAATTCGTGATGATGCTAAGGCATCCGGCATACATATAACACCGGAAGAAATCTCAAGGAAAGCGCTTGGTGACAGAAAAGGGTACATCCTTGGGTTTGGGGTAGGTCCGAAGCCATCCTCCAACTATGATAATGAATCTCGTTCAAATCAAAAGCTGAAGACACTTGCATCTGAATTAGAGATACTTCGTGAGGAACGGGAAATAGAGAAGGACGAGCGAGCTAAGGAGGGGGAGGGGCAAGGAAAGGAACAGAAAGAGCAACTACGAGAGAGAGGGGACGAGAAGAGGAGCCGAGATGAACTACAAAAAAAAAATTCAACGAACTTTAACATTTGATGATGCAACAGATGAAGGCATGTGAAAATAGTCAAGGAATTTGGTATGAGTCCATCTCTTACCACTCCAACTCTCTTTAATTATATATGTAGTTGAAAATAATATGTTTGCCAAAATGGTTTGTACTTATTTGATTCATGTTTAGCTGGTTAGATGATTCAACACTAATGCCCACTGTAGGAACCTCTACCAAGTCTGTGTAATAAAACTCCTCTGAGTTCGGTCTAAGATATTATTATGATTCGTGGCTGATCATCTAGAGAAAACAATTGGGAAGTCACTAAATTTGTAACAAAATCAAATTGACCGTTGGATAATGAATAAGACACAATGGTTATTCACTTTTTTTGTTCTACTTATATCAAGTTCAGATTTTGTAAGTCTTTTGTAATCACATTACAATTTCTATTTTAGGACTGTTACTAATGAACAATCTTTTATTTTTTGTGTTTATTCTTTTACAGATTGCTGATGGCCGCCATTATGGACGAAGATTTTGTGGGACGAAGTTTTGGTGGGACGAAGATTTTATATTTAAGTTATGGCTAATTGCGCATGTTATTTTAGGCTAATTCGTACTTATGAATTATAAAGGTTTCCGATTGTGAATATATATTTTGGCTGGATTAATTTACATGTATTTTAGAATTTTATAGTTTACATAGGTGGATATAGTTTTGTGGATGTTGGCACTGATATTTTTATTGAAATTAAGTATATAGTTTCTTTATACGAAGCTTTGTGTACTTGTTAAGGTAGAATTGATCGATTGTGATTCGTATAGGTTTCGGATAATAATGGTCGTCTCCAATATCTTCTTAATAAATTAGCAACTAATTCTTTGGCTACTAATATGTTTTGGTTGCAAAAGTCCTTATCACCGTGGGATTTGTAACTACTTATATTGGTCACTATAAGATGACTTTGGCGAACAATTAGCTATAGCGACTAATAATTAGTTGCAAAGTGTAGTCGCCGCTGACTAAGTATTGACAACTATGGGAGTTTCACGACTAACGTCAATGATTGTTATATAACATCTTTTAGTGACTAATTACCTTTTGGCGATTACCAATTTAGTCGCCACGTTTAGTCGCTATTGATCACATATCAGCGACTAACCAAAACTTAGTTGTCATAACATTTAGTAACCTCTAATAGGCCACTAAATAATTTAGTTGCCACCTTAGTCGCGAATTCATATTAGCAACTAAAAAATAACATTTAATGACTATTTTATTTGTTACTAAACGTGTTTTTTCTTGTAGTAGTGATATAAGCTTAACCAAAAATTTTAAGAAAAAAAAAGGGAAGATATATACTCCGATCATAACTGATAAAGGTGGTAAATTTCACAGCTAACCTTGCTGGCCATGCACAAGTAGAAAGAGAAGGGGTCAAATTGATCTAAAAAGATAAAGGTTCAAACAGTCTAATACGTTCGAAATTTGATAATAAATATGTCTAACTCAAATTGAATAACTAACTTTCATTTGGAGTCTAGATCACAGTTCACATATACATACACACACACACACACATATATGTGTGTGTGTGTGTATATCAAGATTTTCCACCCCAATATTACCAATTCATGCTGACATGGAACAAATTTCTAGTTCCTATTAAAAACTAAGCATAACCAAAGATTGTAGAAGTTAGAAATGATTTTATTTATGGCAATCCTTTAAATACATATTGGATTCACTTGATTCGTACAAGTAAGCAAGAAAATAGGTGAGAAAATATAGTGGTTTGTAGATTTTCGTTATAATTATATAGATTCTACGTGGTCAAAATAGAAGGGACCAACCCCCAAAATGGATGTCCCATAATATCCATACAAAAGAAAACAAGTAGGTGACCGTAAATGGGCAGTGGTTTCCCACTCTTTCCTCCCTACTTCTCATTCTCATCTCCCCATTGCTTGATTTAGATTTCCCTTCTTGTGGTATTTAAGCTCAGCCCCAACTGTCTTCTAACATTTCATTCCCACAACAAAAAGGCAATTGCCAAAGATCACCATGGTGACTGCCTTGCCTATGTAGAGGTGGGTTGAATTAATGGGCTGCTAGTAATTTTGTAGGTCTTCATCATTATACATACATTATATTTACATATAGTCCCAACCCAACATTTTGAAGATTACCAACAGGGTGTGTAGAGGAAGAAGAAAAAAGGGGAAGAGAGAGAAAATTCAGAACCAAAAACAATTAATATTTGTTTGGAAACAATGGCAGCAGTTATTAAACTTAGGTTGTTGTTCTTAGTTTTTGTTGTTGTATTAATGGTTTCGACCATGGAGGCTCATATCGCGGATTTTGATGAGGTCTGGCAGAAGCGCGCCGAGGAAGCCAAGACAGCAGCTCGCCAGGCATACAACCCCGATCCTGAGCAAGTCATGGATCATTTCAACGAGCACGTCCACAAGTAATCTCTCTCTCTCTCTCTCTCTCGTTTTTCAATCGAGTACACCAGTGGGGCCATGGTCTTTTCTAAGCTATCAAAATTCACATTACTTTATATAATTTTTTAGGTATTTATATTATAATTTAAAAAATAATGATAGTAATATTTTTATAATTAATAATCACCATAATAGGTGTTATGTTTTTAAATAATAATAAATTATATATAAATTTCTCAATTTGTATAATATTATCAAGATTTATCATCAGAATAATTGATCAGAGTTATTTATTTTAAAACAAAATAAATATAGTGACTCTTACATATAAAAATACAATTGTTATATCATTTTAGTGAAATTTTCTGTATAATTTTTTTTTAAAATTAATATTTTCCTATTAACACTCTTAAAATTCAAAAATTTTATCTTAAACTCTTTAAAATTCAAAAAATTCCACCTTTGCCCACTTAACAAAAATCCAAATCCAGCATCCGCCACTGGTGTGCAGGGAATCTTTACCTATTATCATTGCAATTGAAATAGCTAGCTAGCTAGCTAGCCATGATAATGGATGATGTATAATAGCAAGTTTATGTTCTCATGTTGATATTTCCGATGTAACAAAAAAACATGTTCTGATGTTGAAGATCCTCGGAGGGTGACAATAGCACAAGAAGGGCATTGGGCAAATACCACGGCGCATGCATAGCTACAAACCCAATTGACCGGTGCTGGAGGTGCCAAAAGAACTGGCAGAGAAACCGCATGAAGCTAGCCGACTGCGTTCTAGGATTCGGCCGCCACACCACAGGCGGCAAGGGCGGCAGGATTTATGTCGTAACCGACCCGTCGGACAACGACATGTTAAACCCGAAACCGGGCACCTTGCGCCATGCGGTTATTCAGCCGGAGCGACTCTGGATAGTATTTGCACACAGCATGGTGATTAGGTTGAGCGAAGAGCTTATCATGGCCGGCGACAAGACGATCGACGGCCGCGGCGTCAACGTGCACATCGCCGGTGGCGCCGGAATTACTATACAGTTCGTGAGAAACGTCATCATCCACGGCATTCGAATCCACGATATCAAGTCCGGCAACGGCGGCCTGATTAGAGACTCGGTGAATCACTTCGGGTTCCGCACGAGAAGCGACGGCGATGGCGTGTCGATATTCGGGTCCTCGAATGTTTGGCTCGACCATCTTTCTATGTCGAAATGCACTGACGGGTTGATTGATGCTGTGGAGTCTTCTACCGCCATTACCATATCCAACTGTCACTTCACCGACCACAACGAGGTAACTAGTTCCGCACTTACCTAGCCAAACGAGTAGGGAAAGTGGGAAAAGTTAATTTTGTGTTTGGATTCTGATAATAAAAAGAAAAATTGTAAATGAGAAGGTGATGGAAAATAGGCAAAATGAAATATTTTTTCTCACCTTTTTTTTCATTAGAAATACTTAATAAGAATTTCATTAATAAGCTTTCGCAGAAAAATGAGATCTTTAAAAAATTTAATAAAAACTTCTGAAAATCATTAAGAAATTTAATAGAAATAATTGAAAAACTTATTGGAAGCTTATATGAATAATTTTGGATATTTTAAATTGTCTCAACGTTTTGTCTTTAGTTTATGAAGAATTTTTGTTGAGTAACTCTAATATATCTTCAAGAATTTTCAAAACATTTCACTCGCCTTTTCAAAACGTATTTAAACGAATTTTATACATATACGGAAAGCACGTTTTCCTTTCCCAAATTAGTTTGCCGGCAACAAAGGATTGTATGGTGATGTATGGTGGTGTGGAATGATTCCAGGTGATGCTGTTTGGCGCAAGTGATACTAACTCGGAGGATTCGATAATGCAAATAACAGTAGCATTCAACCACTACGGGAAGAGGTTGGTGCAGAGGATGCCGAGGGTCCGATGGGGTTTCGTACATGTTGTGAACAATGACTACACTCACTGGATGATGTATGCCATCGGAGGTAGCCAACATCCCACCATCATTAGCCAGGGCAACCGCTTCATCGCTCCCCCCAACCCATTTGCTAAAGAGGTTAGTCTTTCCACAATTTACATTACATAGGGGTATTTACATTTTATCCCTTCAATGAAAATGAGATAACTCTATTATAATTTAAAAATAAATATACATATAACCCATGTAATTTAGACTTATATGCAAAATAGATGAAATATTAATAAATTTGATGAAATGACAAAAGTACCCTTGCGAAGGACAACCACTTCTTTTGATATAAAGGAGCAAAATTATTTTTTTTATGTACTATTTTGAAGAGAAGAAATTACAAGAATACTCATGTGACAAATTTGTCTTTAATTCAATTTTTATTTATTTTATAATTAAGTTCAAACCACATAATTGTTATGTATTCACTTTTAAATTACATGTAGATTATCTGATTTTCACTAAACAACAAAGTGGTAAAATATGGCTACCCCTATTACTTATATATATATATATATATATTTCGCGTATGCATATGTGCCATGAGAATTGCATGAAGAGTTGGGACTGGCAATGGAGCATGCAGGTGACTAAAAGGGACTATGCACCTGAGAGCGTGTGGAAGAACTGGTTGTGGAGATCAGAGGGAGATCTTCTGATGAATGGAGCCTTCTTCACTCAATCTGGAGACCCAGGCCATAGACGTCAGATCTACTCCAAGCAAGATTTGATAGCTCCAAAGCCTGGGTCGTACGTCACCAGGCTCACTCGCTTCGCCGGTGCTCTGAACTGTGTAGCCAATAGGCCATGCTAATACATACATACATACATACATATATATGTATGCATGCGTAAATGGAGCTTCAAACCGAACCCTCTGGTTAAAACAAGGAATTGGAGTAGGAAGATAACGAAAACAAAATGAGAAAGACAAATCATTTTCTTTTTGTTCCAGCGGAGGGAGATAGATAGTGAGATGGAAATAAGGGGGGAGCTTGGTAAATTTTGAGAATATATACAGTCCATATATTTAGTGATTAGTTCTTGTTGTTGTGGCTTCATCTTAGGAAGTTTATCACTATGAAAATGACTATATATCTAATAGAAGGTCTTTCCTTCTGTCATGATCATTGTTCTGAATGAAATGGTGGACTCACAAGTTGAATGTTTTTTATGCTACATTTAACCAAATGGAGGTGAGATAATCTCTCTTCCAATGAAATCCACGTCTCCTCTATTCATCTGTCACCACATAATTACTGCCATCTATCACTTTTTGGTGGATGATTGACTGCCTGAATTAAAGATTTGATGAAAGAAAATAATAAGGGAAGGATATAAAATTATATTAGTTGTCACAAAAAATAAAGGATAAAAAAACATAAAATTAAAATAGGTAAGAATTGAGAACTCTCGTCTTTTTTTTTTTTTTTTTTCTCTTGCTAAATCTGAATACTAAACAGGTCTACCACTTAGCTTGGTTTAATGAGAACTCTGAAATCAATGTCACCGTATCAAAGTCCTTGAATTATAGCTAAATACCCATTGTAGAAGTTCTCAAAATTACATCGAGCAGTTTTACTCCAAAAATAATAATAATAAATAAAAACTGAAAATGAGCGACAAATAAGAAAAAAACACTTTCTAACACTGGGTTTGGGATTGAGAAATTCAGAAAATAAGAAAAAAGAAAAGGTGTAGTTATGCGATCAATGATTTCCATTGCCATTTTTTCTTTTTATGGCAAGTCATTATCGTACTGTTATTCTAATCTACATCAATTTTTGAAATTATGAAAAGCAAAATGGCAATGCAATATTGAGATGCTGCTATTGGATTCTCACCAATGTTCACCAAATACACATGGAAATAGGCCTTTAGCACCTCTCGGTATTCCTGAAGGCATGTTGGATGATGCAAAGTGAGAAACCCTTATCACAGTGCTTTACACTCTCACAAGAATAGAAATTAAATAACAGCCCTGCAGTGGCAGCCAAGAGAGAGAGAGAGAGAGAGGTTTCAAGCTCTTAGTACGGACTCTAGTTTCGCAATGACAAACAACAGGCTTTAGCAAAAGGCAAGAAAAGCATGGTAACTGTCAATGATCTTAGAATTGCAACCAGTTTAAAATTTAATTTCTTACTTCCAAGTAGAGAAGTACAATTCCATCATCGTGGATCCATCATATAGCCAGAGTGGAGGAGGAAGGGGGCAATCCAGCAAAATAGCGTACGTAAAACAAACTATGTATAGTAGACTATCATGAGATCGCATATGCTCTTTAGCACTTTTGGTTTGTCTGCTAAATACACGCACATTTACAGCCTTCATAAGGCTCTAAATCTGTGAAATCTGTTTTCAGATTCACTCCAACCAATCAGTAGGAGAGAGCAAACCGGCAATTTTCTACCATTAAATCAGTGCCATTACGCTCGTACACTTGCGACAGAGAACGAACTAGTATTTCTTCTATCACAGTCTACAACACTAGAAATAATTAATACAACAATTTTAAAAAAATTACAAAGGGGGGTAGGGGGGGCAGCTTTGAAAAGCCCACTTTGCTCATTCCTCCTCCAAGCAAAGCCCACCGATTCGCTGTCGCCTCTTGTCAAAAACAGCTCTAAATGACTCACGTTCT
Organism: Euryodendron excelsum; assembly: GCA_033060915.1. Taxonomy (NCBI): domain Eukaryota; kingdom Viridiplantae; phylum Streptophyta; class Magnoliopsida; order Ericales; family Pentaphylacaceae; genus Euryodendron; species Euryodendron excelsum. The sequence continues at coordinate 26,521,393 of CM065394.1, read as the reverse complement.
GCACGGATTCTCTCTTGAAATACGCTTTGCCTCTTTGTCTCACCAGTATTCCGGGTTGAATCATGTTCTTCAGGCAAGGGGTTAGATTTCTGCATGTGTTGAAATGAAATATAAACTAGGTCACCAGGCTGACTCATCATTCAAAAGGAAACATATAGACAGCTGTTAGACAAGGAAAAGGTTTAAACAAAAAGCATGAACAAGAAGTTATGTTTATTAATCTGAGTGTCCCTGGAAGTAAATACACCCAACAAAGACCAAGGAAAACTTATACGACCATTCCAAGTGAACTCCAAACAACACTTCCCACCCCAAAAGGAAAAACGAAAAAGAATAATAACCATCACAGACCAAGAAAGTAAGTACTTCAAATAGCTGGGTAACTCACCAAGTTGTATCCAGCGCCAGGCCCAATCACCAAGGACATAATTAATTTTCTTGCTGCACCTATGGAAAAGCCAGTATTGCCAACCTACAAAAAGGAAAAGGGAAGCAACAAAACATAAGATACAGGAAGTACAAATACGCTTTACAAATGAACAGCATGTAACAAGACAAAAACTCCATAGTTAGCAGAGGAGAGTTATGTCCCAAAGAAAGCAGAAACTGAGGAACATCAGAGTCAAAATAATTGGAACGAAGAATCAAAATATCAGATTATCATACAGTCTTTGACACAAACAGAGAAGCTAATCCATTAACAGTCTAGCAACGGAGAACATCTTCAAGGAAAAACAATTAACACCCAGAAAATCCCCACAAAGGATGGCTTAAATCTAGTATTAATTCTAAGACATTAAGCAAACAAGGACAAAAAATTAATCATGTAAGTTTGTAACTGACAGCTTTTAATACTTGTAATGGGATAAGCTTACAACCTCCGCAATAGCTCAGTAAGCAATTGTAGTCTTACAAATGTATGAAGGAGCCTGACAGGACAAGAAGGATGTAATTTTGGTTCTCAGCTGTCCTCCAGCTGAACCAATCAAAATAAAATAAAAAACTTCCCTTCAAGCACATATGCTTCATCTAACACATCAAGATGCTTCCCACCGCTGCAAGTTTTTGTCCCATATTTATAGAAGAATGAACGAGGCCATTTTGTTCCATTTGGATTCTACACTTAAATGGCCAATAATCTAGCAATCCTGAACATCCTCTTAGACATCACTATTTGAGTGTACAGCCCCAAGAATTCAATTAACTTCCTTTGTTCTTAGTTGTAGTAACTCTCACAAAATGATACAGCATCATGAGAACATTGATTGACAAAGCATAACCACAAGAGCCATTATCAGTCTGCACCAGCTGTAGAGAAACTCATGGCAAGCACTGCCAATGTGGCAAGTACCAATTGCGTACTATAAAAAGGCCGAAACTTCCAGTGAATCTCTACATTTCAAGCATCTTGTCAATCCTTTCCATTATAGTTAACATGCCATTCCTTAGGTTGCCTCCAAAAGTCCAGGCCAGAAAATGAAATCAATGCATCCCAAACTTGGACCATACAGTCAAGAGGTCACTCAATCAATTCACACCCAATGCCGGAACTTAAACTATGTCCTAGGTACGCAGATAACAACTATAGAAATTAATCGTGAATTTAACAGGACTACAAAAGCACTGAAAATGAGAAGTTAAGATAACAGAATTTATCAGGACAAGCCTCAAACAAAAGAACTATAGCGCCTACAAAATAAAGAAGGGAGAAAGAAACTCCATCCCTGCAAGCTAAAAGTACCTCTCTGAGATTATTATTGTGAACCTTAAAAATGAACATTCTAAGAAAGCAACATTAGCTAAACAAGAAAGTATAAAGCAGAGATCCCAGGAGAATACTGAATACCCCCCCTGCCTCTCCTCTTTTGAGCACACAATATACAATAATCCCCTACCCAATGCCAAGCCCATCCTGCCCTTCACACACCCATCCAGATGTGTGCCACCCCCACAGATGTCTTTGACACCATAAAAGATTTAAATTCTCAACAGCAAAGTCTCAATACTACCCTAACCATTGAACCAACAGCTTATCAACATCCCTAAGGGACTCCATTGCTAAATATAGCAGATTTGCCGAAGATGAGCATCATCGAATCCATATTCTCCACCTCAATTACAGCCTTTTTTTTCTCAAGAGCATTAAGGATATAATTCTCCTTAAATCAATGACGACTTGAACTGCATATTATCTCCTCTCCACTACAAACTAAATTGCACGTATATGTACATATATATTTATATATATATATATATAGAGAGAGAGAGAGAGAGAGAAAGAGAGACAGAGATGGTATTTTGGCAGGAGGGTTTTTTTCCCTTTTTTTTTTTTGAGTGTGTCGATTGTGGGGGGTGGGGCAGCAGTAGGTTAACTGAATGAAACTTGGTCACAATCTCATAAAGACTAATAGGGCCAATACCCGTGGATGCAATAACTCATTCCTTGATAATCAAGGCCATAAATATGGAATTTGTGCATTTACAAACAACCGTTATTAAGGTCACAAACTTCCCAACTTTAGGAAACCACTGCTTCCAAGGCGTAAGATTTTTACAAAGACCAAACGCCAATACTAGGAAAATCAGAAGTTACCCTCTTGATCTCCTCCCCTTCTTTCTTTCTTTTTTGTTTTTTTCCTTTGTTTTTCAAACCCAACTGTTGCCTTATTCAGTAAGGTAACCAATCAATCATTTTCAGCCTTAGCTTCTTCCCTTCTAGAGCCTGGTACATATTAGATTTTTGAAGTTTTTCTTTGATGATTATTGATTACCTTTTAAAACACTATGCAGTATCCTTTCGTCACAATGTATGATTAAGTGGTCAAAGAGTAAATATTGAGCTTTCTGGCATATTTATTATTTTTGACAGATGTATCAGCATACATCTTAATTATTTCACCACCCTTAATCCTTCTTGTTGTGATAAATAATAACAATACTAAGAACTTATCCTAAAATGTCAATACTTCTTCAATTTGTTTCATGGAAACTTCTAAATTCTCTCAAATGCACCAAAAACACACCACATAAAAACACAAAGAAACACGCGAGGAATTTTAATTGTGACTAACCTATAACATGGGAAGAATACTTATATGAACATGTCTCCTAACAAAATAAAGATAAGACATGAAAAACATACCTGGTCACCCCAATGTACAGATTTACCTTCCTTGGTGTAAGCTTTAATCAACCCAGAAAGAGCATTTAAATTCCCTCTAGTAGCTTCAGTTCTTTTGGCATTACCATCGTCCAAATCATCTGACCATTTACTCCTGCCCAATTCTTTCACTTCTTCCCTTAGATGATCTCCTTCAGCATCCCATTCCTTGTCACCCTTTAAAGAACCTATACGTTAAAATGATGATGCAATTGGGATACAAATGAGTCAGGGATACCAATTTTGAATGATATAAGAAAAAACAACAATGCATGTACTGTGAAAAATGTTGAAAAAATTTCTAATCTTATATATTTAGTAGTTGTAAAACAATTAGTATTGCTTTCCAAAAGTATGCAAATGAAAAACTAGTATGTCTGATACAATAGTACCAAAAATAACATTTTATTATTTTTTCCCCTTATCACTACAATGTTACCACACTACCATAGCCACCAAAGGTAGAATCAATTGCAATCCCAGAGCATAAAGTCCATGATTCTTCAACTCTTTACTTTATGCTCCTACGTCCTTGGATTTACAAACTTACGTGCAACCTCACCATCTGCTGTTGTGGAAAGTCTTGAATATCTTAAAACCTTCAGTAGAAAGATATTAACATAAACTGAATCCATGCTGAGATAGCTGCTACCAAGGAAGATAACCACCTAGCTTCTAGCTGGCCTACCATTGGTTTCCATGATAGCAAAGTTCTCAAACAGACGAACATTGTTATTCCATGCTGTTGAAATCATCTAACAAATTGAATAAATTATAGATTATAGATCCCTTTAGAGGTAGAGAAATTTATCTGGATTTTGCACCCCCTCCAAAGGAGCACTGTTGAATATAAAACCAGTGTACTTAAAGTTGCCATTAACTGAACTAGGTCTTTTATAACAATAGAAAATAACAATTTAGAAAGCAAAAAGAGGAGTACATTATTAAATTCAGTTCCTGAGAGTACAGAAAGGAAGACATAAAATTCCAGAGATACACAGACATGATAATGAAGCAGACAAAGTTAAGTCCATCAAACTGTGTAGACAAGTGCGTAAGTCCCTCAAACTGTATGTAGAGAAGTACATGAACTCAAAGCATACCAGCGGGTGAATAATCTCGGACAGGAAGCACTGTAATCTCAGAATTTGTTTCTTCTGCTCCAGGTAGTGCACCTGCAGAATCTCCATCTTCTGTATCCATGTCTACCTGGCAGATTTGACATGAGAAACCAACAGCTAAGTAATAACGCCTGCAAATCTATTAAGTCCAAAAGGAGAAGGAAGGAAAAAGGTCATTAACCCCTTTTGGACTCAAATTATACATCATCAACTTGCTAAAATGCATAAGAAGAAACTCGACATCATTGATTTGGTAAAATGCACAACAAGAAATTCTTGAGCAAATCCTAATAATTTTATTTCTCTTCTCTTTTTCCTTTCTCATTCAATTACAATTTAGTCCTCTCTTTCCAGTAGTTTACATGTTTCTGACGGATATGTTCACCACTCATCCACATTGATGGATGGTTGGAATCATAGCATGACAAACATGTCCACATGACTGAAACCAATTTAAACACTAAAAATAATACTATGATTTTATTACTCAAAAAAGTGCACAAAAACAACTGTATCATGCCTCTTCATTACAAATTGAAATATGGATTCAAATTTCTACTGTAGAGTTCCTGCTTTTTTCATTATTATCCCTACTCTGATTCTTTGACATGCATCTTCTATAGCCATGTCAACTTGGTCAGACATTGGAGAGGTACCATGTTCAACTGCAACTTTCTGCGACAAAAATATGTTCTTTTGCCATGTCTACTATTTTCTCCAACACAATATATCATGAAACTAACATAAAAACATAATTGAAGAGCTTCAATTTAGGAAGTAAAATTTAGGACAACTCATTCACGTTGATAATTAACTTGGGAAAAGGAAAGAAAGAAGGAAAGAGAAGAACTCCAGATATAGAATTTTACCCATTAGTTTCTCAATTGAACTTGTGAGAAGCAAGAATTTCAAACATAATTTTGTGACTCACAATTATGTTACTAGTGGACAACTACCATAAAATTAAATGTTTCAACGAGTTTCATTCAACATTTCAACATTTTACAAGGCTCCCGCCACTACTGGGTCTAGGAAGTGTTAGATGTACACAGCCTTATCCCCACATGCGGAGAGGATGTTTCTATATTTTGAACCCGTGATGCCCATATCACAATGCAGCAACCTTATCATTGTGTCAAAGCCCGCCCTCACAAAAGAGTTGTTTAACAAAATTCAAAATTCAGCAACGAGTTTTATTGTGTTAACTAGTGCTACTGAAAAATTTTAAAGTAGACAAATTTTCAAATTGAAAATTGAAGGATAAATTTATCTATCAAAATGAAAAATCCAAAATCAACTTTCACTAACGTATTAAGCATTTAGTTATAATTCAAGTCTGTTTGACAATTCTGACAGCTTTTTTAGGTGATTTAGATCTAAGGAGTTAATGATGCCCTATCAAATGCACTTAATATGCACATTCATTATAAAGTTTTAGACATAAGCACTATCAAACAACTGCTAAGTATTCTCTCCTGAGTAGAGATGTTAACCGGCAAGGCCAAAAATGGTCATTCATGTAATACATGAAATTAGCAATATAATGCACAATAAAAATGAAGATGTCTCGGATGATAAGCAGGCATTACATAGGGCTTCAAGATATCTCCATTGAGCCTCAACTTGGAGGCTGGAGGCTTCAGACTCAGTGTAGTCTTTATCCTATTTCACTCTTATGTACCTCAGTTGGCAAATAATGTACGAACCCAATAAAAGCCTTGGACTTGCAATGAGAAACAACCACAACTAAGGGAGGAAAAAGAAAAAGAAAGGAAGTAAAAAAATTCAGGATCTGTCTGTTGTATACAACAAGCACAATAGATATTATCTTTTCCTCAACAAGGATCAAAACTTCATCTTGTTTTAGCTATTCAAGAATATGAATCTACAGCAATTTGAAAAGCACTTTCTTAGTCTAGATAAAAGCATTCAAACGGGCATATATTCTATGAAATTACCTCTTGAATCCCGCTTTCCTTCAAATCATCTCCTTGGAATAATGACTACCATGCCAGCACATAAAATCACAACAAATATGTCAATATATGTGAAACCAAGATTTTCAAGTTTTTAAGCCAACATAAACTGCCACAGTTCGCTTCGTTTTCTCTTACATTTCTTATTTTTCTGTTTTTGGTCAAACGCGAATCATAGGTGTTCTACCTATAAGAACTTAGAACTTTCAGTTCCCGTAACCAAAATTGAAAATTGTAATTTAATTAAAACAAACCTTGATGTCCAGTCTCAAGTATAATGATGGTGCTTCTTCCCATTGTCCAGCCATCTTTTGTATGTCATTCTGGGTGAAACCATGCACATTTCGAGCAGCACAACCCTAAATTCCACCACAACAAAAAAATATGAATTACCACAATTTGGTCAAAGAAACCTTTCCGATTTCTATCATTACAATCTCCTATAATCAAAGTACTAGCATGCAGGAGTTATACTCACCGCTGGATCCTTGTAGGTAGCTTCTAATAAGTAAACTTCATAACCCGATCTCTGAAATATAAGCAACAAAACAATGAGCAGAGCAAATAATAACAATGGTACCTCAAGCAAGCACTCTACAGCTGAAACAGAATCATAAAAGTAACAACAACAACAGTACTGGTACCAGCAGCACTGGCAGTAGCACAAGTAGTCTAGAAGAAGGACAGCTCCCTCTAGAAAGGCTTTATTAAGAGTTTACAAATTACAACACCCCATGCAATCTGGTCATTTGGTTCTGATATAAGTAAAGTTGAAGAGTTCTCAAAAGCATATCTGAAATTTCTGAACAAATAAGCTCTCTCTCTAGAAAGGTTTATTATGTGTTTACATCATCCCTACAATCTGCTCACTTCAATGTAGGCAAAATGCACCAGCATGGTTTCTACAGTTTAGTGTCCATTTATTGATAAGTAAAAGTTTATTAAGAATGCGCCGAAAGGAGGGGGTTGCAAAACCTACAGAGTCCAAGTATACAGAAACCTCCAACCCTATATATCTGTAGGCACATACAATTCACCCAAGAAGTCAAGAAATGAAGAAAAACACAAAGGAACAGACCCTCGCATCCATAAATACAGGGAAATGACTGAAAATACCAACAATTTTACTGACACGCATAAAACCCTGAAATTTTGAATTCATATCGTGCATCCTAATTAACTAACTAAAGTTTGTCTTAATACTAATTGGAAAAAATTTCCCCTTTTTTTCCTAATATTAAAGCTCGGCTGAAAGCTTGAGCAAAAAATTTTGGGAAGCTTTTCCAGCAAAATTGGACTCAGGCAACCAAACAAGGGTAAATTACACTGACCACCCCTGAGGTTTCGCGAAATGTAAGATAATACTCCTAAAATACTAACAATTACACTGCCCTCCCCTTATTTTAAAACAATAACAGATACCTCCTTCCGTTAAAAAAATCATTAGTCAACAAACGGAATGAGATATTTTAACCATGTAAGTATCTAAAAAATTATTAAATCCCCATTTTGCCCTTTATAAAATAATTAGTTTACCTTTTTTCTTTTCTTTTTTTCATTCCTTCTATCTCTCCTCTCTCTCCCCTCTCACGATTTGCCTCATACAACTAAGCCAAACCACCATAGCCAAAACCCTCTCCTCAGGCAAAACAACACCACCTCACCGACCACCACTCAACCATCAACCCTACCACCATCGCCACCTCTTCTCGTCATTCCCGCCACTAATCCTTCACCCTCCTTCCATATCTCTTTTACAGCCATCCGGCCCACCATATATACATATATATGTGTGTATGTGGGTACACACGTATATATAGTATATACACGCCCAAATTGTACCCCACCTCCATCTCCATGACCAAACCCCTTTCACAAGCTGAAGCTTCAAAGCCCCAAACCCCACCTCTCTCTATCTCTTCATGGCCAAAGGTCCATTTTTATTAGTCCGTAGAGTCGCCAATCTCGTCACTCTTTCCTCCGAAAACCAAAAAACCCCAAATAGCATTACTCTCTTTCAAAATTTTACAATCGGAGCATCGATTTGGCTTCGAATCAAAGCCACAGCAACAACCCACATAGATACAAATATCATGAATAAACAGTGGAGTGTTTGTGATGGGTCAGTGACTTCGGTGGATGGGTGGTAGCCATGGTGGGTGTGGCATGGACCGCATGGCAATGGCAATGATTAGATTCAATCAATATGGTTTTGGGGTCTGAGGGTTTGATTTGTGTTATGGTTGCTTAACTTGCTTATGGTAATAAGTCTCATCAAATATACACAGGTAAGTTGGAATTTTATGTCTAATGGAGGTATTTCCACCTCTTGTGGTGGTTGTAGCTGGTGGTGGACTGTGGAGGGAGACCATGAGAGAGAAAGGAGGTTGTTTGATTTACTTTATTTTATGAATTTATTTTATTTGGTTTGACCATTGGTCTGTTTGTATATGGTATTTAGTATAAATTGATAGAGTTAGTACGGGTATAAAAGTATTTTTAGTTTTTCTGTTAGCACTGTTAATTGGGAGGGGGAGGGGGAATATGTTGAAATAATTTAAAAGAAAGGGAGGGCAGTGTATTGTCAGTATGTGAGGAGTACTATCTCACATTTCGCAAACCTCAGGGGTGGTCAGTGTAATTTACCCAATAAATAAAGATACATTTTTTGCTGACTTCAGCCTACTAATCAGCAGGGTAAACCCAAAATAATAATTCACCCAATTTAAGAGAAATCTAATACAAGGCCACCACCAACACACTAGTTGGTGCCCAACTAAACAAACATCTTTTCACTTTTCCTGGTCCAAAAATGAAAACGAAGACTTCCATTCATCCATTCGTTTGGGAAAAAGTCCACAACATGGTGTATAACAAACATTAAAGAAGCACACACTCATAGTCAATCCAACGATCCCTATCATTTTGTTTAGATGTCATTGTAGAGTACCACTTAAAAGAGCAAGATTAGCAGTTTGGAGATAATGCACTATAAAGCATGCACTACAAGCCTCTTACGGTGGAACAAATAACTAATGCAGCAGTAAACTTATTCCAAAAAGTAGATCAAGCATTCATAAAGTCTGTTTCTTATTCCAAAGACACACACAGAGAAAGAGAAAGCGGTTTTAGATACCAAGGCTTCGATGTTACGGTTTCTCTTCCAAAGTAGAGTTCATGAAAACAGGTGCAAGAATTAGTTACCGACCATTCCAAGAAACAACATAGGTGAAAATTTGGTAAGAGGAAATGCTTCAAAAAGCAGCTCTGCATGTCAGGCACCCCACAGTAGGAACAAAGATTGATAATATTGAAACTTGATGAACACCCATGAGCATGTGATTTTCTCCTATACTAGAAAAATTGGCAATCTTTGAGGCCACCTATAGAACTACAGTTAAACTACAAACTGACCTACAAAAAGAAATACAACACCAACCCCAACCCCCCCAAAACATCTCTTTTCTTTCTTTTTCATCCCTTTTCTCTGCAGTGCCAGTATTCAGTGATGCCCTCTTAGAGTTGTAGCTTATTCAGAAAGTACCAATCAGAAGCAAATGAAAAGATACACCAAACAACCATTGCCTGAAATGAAACATGAGCTGCTGGTGAAATTCAGGTGATGCTTTCTCTGGAGTAATTTCTACTAGTTGTTATTTGTACAAATATATTTGCAACATACTCTTAATTACAAGCTCACAGAAAACACATTCAAGTAGCCTTGGGTAACATACATAACAAAAACTATGTAAATCCTGACTCTACAATGACCTTTTGTTTCCAAAAGGAAAACAAGGATTCAAGTAAATAGAGCAGCCAAGAAACCTCTAACTGCTTAAGAAATTATGATAGAGCCTCAGAAATAAGAAAGAACTTTATCAGTTAATGACCAAGAAAAGACAAGATTGGGTCAACACCACAAAGTAAATAGTAACAGAAATATCCCCAAAAATTCTATTCTAGGATGGAGCTCATTACAATGTCACTTTGTTAAGCATTGAAGACACCACATGAAAAACTAGAATAATAAATCAAAATTGCAAAATATATACCAATGGTAGTGTTGGTAAAACAATTAATTTTTTGCTAAGTACTATTGCAAAAAATAATTAATTGCAGCATGTAAAATAAATTGTGTCCAACTAAAGGAAATCCACAAACAAGGATGACGACATTCAGACCTCTAAATCCCCAGAAAACAGGATAATGAGAACAGAAATACTCGCAGAGGTTGTGAAATAGAGAGAATTGAGGGTATACCTTTGCAGTTGCCCAAAACTGAGCAAAATCAGCTACCCGCAGATTGCGGTCATCCACTAAGACGAGGCACACATACCAGCAACAAATGGGTCAATTGCCGAACAAAACTGCATCTGTGGTTAGTGAAAATTAAGGCAGTGCAAAGGCACTGCACCACCACTTAATCTATCATCAAACTAAACCTTTTAACTGTAGACCGTGACAAGCCAATATAATTTAGAATAACCTTTCTTCAAATTATTTAATTATGCCTAAGGTTTTAAAATTTTGAAGGAATGTTAAAACCTTTCTGTTTCCCAAACTAAACAAAAATATCAGCACGTATAAGCTCTAAGAGAGAAATCTAACGAAAGATGAAGTGAGCACCGGTCGAAGAAGCAAAAAAAGCAAATAGGTATAAAAAATGCCAAAGCCCAACCAAGCAAAAAAGGAATCCATGTCAGTTAATAGGTATCAAAAATTTTGAACAAAAAACATAAGTGACTCGACCTCAAAAGAAATGAAGATCTTAACAATGCAAATGCCAACAACCTTACAAACAGCTACAAAATTAAGGGGCGAAAAGAAAATAAAACCACTTGAAGCACCAATATAAAGCTTTCAGTTTTAAAATAATCTGCCAGTTCCACCACAGAAAATTCTTACCAATCACAAAGGAGAAAACCCCCTCATCAAGGGTCTTTTTAAATGCCTTCAACATGCTTGACCGATAAGCCTGTTGGACAGATATAACAACAATTTAGGAGACTAACAGAGAAAGCTACCTATCACATCAACAGTAGTACATAACAAGAATTGTGAGATGGATTACCTCCTCCATCTCAGGTTCATAACAGTACTCCATGACCTTCTTCATAACTGGTTTCTTCCCTCTGACAGAACCTGAAGGATCACTTTTCTCAACCTACAGAGTAGAGAACAATAATTGTCTCAGATAGATAATACTTTTTCAGATGTCATTTGGATTAAAAGTCACAGGAAACAAATAAAAGGGTAGCAGAATGATGAGCAGGAGGATAAATCTAGGATAAACCAGCAGGAGTTTCAAGAGTTCTAAGCTCAAGATCAACAAGATATGAAGCTGGTGACAAACCTCTTCAACTTCAGTCATGAAGTAATCATCCATGGAATGAATTCTCGGGGCATCACCACCATTATCAACCTCAAGATCACGCAACATCTTTGCCAAGTAACTCTTCCCGCTACCTGAAAGTACAATGCCGCTGCTAACTCTACAGTATGTTATAATCCAGTTATAAAATCACTAATTCAACAATATCAGAAGCCCAAATTTTTCAGGGAAGACAAAATATTCGTCCTTGTACAGTATTGCAAGTACAAATCTCTACATAAATCCTAGAAGGGAGAAGGTGCATCAAACAGGAGAACATTTACTGTTATTGATGTCACATGGAACTTCAAAATTAGCTTCTCGTCACATTTCCTTCCCATTAATACTAGTACATATCTAATGATCCAATAAATTGTGGAATATCTTGCCTACATCAGCTACTCCCCAAGGGAGATAACACATATTTGGCTACACTGGTAATGAGGTCGATTTCAATTCCTGACTTCACAGGTTCAGATGCTGGTGCTCAACAGTGTTTGAAAGCTACCTCTTGGAGAGATTCAAGCACCAATTATCCATGTAATAGCTTAGTAGGCCATTGTTACTTTTTAACAGATCTGCCCAACTATGGATAATAATACTTTCCCTTATCTGGTTTAAGCCTTTTAAAAACATCAAACGGGAAAAGTTTCTTAACCAAGCAAAACTGAAATTTGAAAAGTAGATGTAGATTACCAAATAACAATGACCAATTTCAGAAAGAATGACCGATAATAGTACATATTGCTAAGGGTATTGGGGAAAAAACTAACAAAAAAATGCATAAAAATTTACAGATAGAATTGAAAAATCAGAAAAGGTTATCAAATTTAAGCCTAAAATACAGATAAATTTTCATCTCAACTAGCAAATGTTTCGAATAATATTTCAAGAGTTCAATCATCATTTACACATGGTAGATAGATGAAGTGATGACAAGCGGGAAAGAAGAGAAATGGCATATCTAGAATACCACGTGGATAACGCTTTTGACTTTTTTAGTTTTATTTTTATGTATTTTGTATGTTAAGAAGCTGCTGGACAGATTTAGTGATTGTTATTAGACTATTGATATCAAGGGTATTTTGGTAACTTCAAAAACTGCTAAACATGAGCAATACGGTCCACCCATGGCCATGGGCATATTACGGTTCAAAGATCGTTATCTGGATCTTATATGAAGTCTTTATTAGGTCTTGAATATGTTATTGGTTAAAGACTAAAGTTTTAGGCCTGTTTAGTTTGGCTTCTTTGGAGCTTTTTTGACTTGGTTTTTTTTGCTTATAAGCAAAAAAGCTAATACTTTAAAGCTTTTCTGCTTTTTTTTTTTTTTTGGCTTTTCTGCATATCTTATCTTGTTAAAAGTAAAAAAGCTGAAAAAACCTAACTTTTTTGCTTATAAGCCAAAAAAGCAAAATCAAAAAACCTCCAAAAAAACCAAACCAAACGGGCACTAGTTTTATAATTTGGGAGTCAGAAGCCTAGTAAAAATAGGAGAACCAAACAGCCTATAAATATCTACATAATTTTTCTATAATATAAAGTTGAGTTTTTAGAGAATCTGTGCTAAGCTTTTGTTACCTTACTTTAGTGGGTAACCCCTGATGAGTTCTAGATGAGATTTCTAGATTCTTCATTTCCTTCTTCTTCTTCTTCTATTACACAAATTACTATCCTCAGATAACTATTCACAGTGCTACAAATGTTGCTTTTTCAACCCCAAAACCTCAACAAATCAAGCTTAAATCAATCATGCATCACCCCTTCCCCTCCCTATTAGGCTTCAATGTAACATCTAAACCCCTTATTTAGTTGATGTTCAAGCCTTCTGTAGGTACATGGGTCACAACTCATATGGGTTGTGACCGCCTCTGGCCTAACACCAGGCAGCCCCGCCCAACAAGGCTCAAGGATTCTCCATCCCACCTTGAGCATGAGACCCAGCGCTGCAACTAAGGATTCTCCATCACCTTTGGACCACTTTAGGGAACACTCCAGTAACTCCAATCCTTGGGTTTTGAGCAAAACCCAAAGATGTATCTCTCCAGCATAAGTCATGGCACCCCTCCAATTGGCCATGACCCTCCACACAGGACCATCAGAAACTTGTGGTTTGGAGGTTAAAATCCATAGGATCATCAAGGTGCTAAGCCCTCTCTTAAGAGAAACGTCCCTGACCAACACAATGAGAGAGAAAACTTAAGATACTTGATGACATCACCAAGGAAGAAGAGACAAAAGCCTCTAAATACCTTATGTGAGCCCGCATCCGAAGTATCACACCTCCCTTGACAACATAATATCACTAATAAAGTCATACTCCATCATAGACTTGACAAGTAAAAATGATATTTTATCTTTTGAAAAGAACCAATACATGTGCATAGAGGCCACTAAGAGGTAGACTTCTCCATATTGTTTTGTGCATTATAATCTATTTTATTCTTTATATCTTTTTTTATACATAATTATTTTATTCTTTATAACATTCAGTCAAGTTGTAATTTTGGCCAACTAAAGCTAAGTTAGTGGAAAATGACATCACCAATAACGTCACACTCCATCATAGACTTGACAAGTAAAAATGCTATTTTATGTTTTGAAAAGAACTGACACATGTGCGTAGAGACCACAAAAAGGCTGACTTCTCCATATTTTTTTGTGCATTATAATCTATCTTTATAATTACTTCTTTTATATAACAGTTATTAGTGGGACCACTAAAGAAAATTGATTGTTCTTTATTGACTATTCTACAGTAGCTATGTGCACCAGCAGTCTTTACTTTGACACTGTCCATTATTTATAATATTAAACAATGCTGCACTCTGCGATTACATAGATATTCTACTCCATTACTCCTTACACTTGTACAGATTTTGATGGGTGTACCTCATCTTTCTATGCTATTTACAAATGCAACAAAGATACTATTTATTTTTTTCAACTGGTGAAGACAACACAAACAGAAGATTACAGGGGCTTCACCGAGATGAACAATGCCTCTGCGTGAAGGCTTATGCGTCCGCTTCTTCCTCCCAATGATGAAAATAGTACACACTTTCATGTTCTCTCATACTAGATTGTGCCTCTCACGCATTAAATTTCAGGTGTTACTAGCGCATGAAAACCAAAAATAGCTAGCATTTTCATCCATATCGCTCTACAAGGGCCAATCTCTAGTTAACCCATCTCCATTTACAATCTCTTATGAACTCAACTAACGCACATAGTGCCTTAACCTCGAACTTTAACAAACTGGGGGCAATCGCCAACTGGCCCATCTCCATTACATATCTCTTTTAACTCGACTAACGCACGTTGTACTTTAGTCTCGAGCCATGATAACAAGGGGCAATCCCCAGCATACCCATCTCCATTTATGATCTCCATTGAACTCGATGAACACACGCCAAGAAACCTCTCACCTCCAACGATACAGGACCTCTTCATACCATATCAAGAATCTCCATACACATGCTCGCGTATTCTCTCCTGACAGTTCGAGCACGCATACAGGGGGCTAATGTAGGTACATGGGTCACAACCCATATGGATTGTGACCTCCTCCGACCCAACACCAAGCAATCCACCCAACAAAGCTCAAGGATCCTCCATCCCACCTTGAGCATGAGACCCAACGCTGCACCTAAGGATTCTCCATCACCTTTGAGCCACCTTAAAACAACACTCCAGTAACTCCAATCCTTAGGCTTTGAGCAGAGAGCCCAAATATGTATCTCTCTAGCATAAGTCATGGCACCCCTCCAATTAGCCATGACCCTCCACACGAAAACATCAGGGCCTTGTGGTTTGAAGGCTAGGATCCATGGGTGCTAAGCCCTCTCTTGAGAGGAACCTTCCTTACCAACACAATGAGAGAGAAAAACCAAGATACTTAATGACATCACCAAGGAGGAAGAGACAAAGGCCTCTAAATACCTGAGGTAAGCCCACATACGGAGTATCACACTTCCCTCGACAACATCCCAGATGCACTAGATGCGGAGCTCACCCTCCTAATATTTTGGCTAATATTCTTGACCTTTGAGGATGAAAGGGGCATCCCACTATGCTTTGTCCCTTCCATCTCTATTGAGTCGCCTATATAAAGGCCTTAGTTTCTCCTCCAAATGGACAGAACATGGACACAAGGCCATTAGCTCACCATCGATCCATCAAGTGTCAAGGGGATTCTCTAGCCTACTGCTCTCTCTCTCTCTTAAGTTGCCATCGATCCTCTCTCTTCCACTCTCTACTTGATTCAACGTTCATTGAATGACTGTCATACTTCCCCGAGGATACACACACCCACGGCCTCTAAGGTCATCCACACCGTCAAACTTAATCTAAAATCTGTAACCTGGAATTTTGGAAATCAAGCCAAATTTCAACCCTTTTTCCCACTCTAAACCCTGAATTGTTTCTTTCACTCTTAGAACCTTGACCAACACTTATTGTAATTCCTATCATAGGCAGCCTTAGGCCCTCAAGAAGCTTTTCATAAGCAAAACTCACCACAATTCCTATCGTAGGTAGCCTTATGCCCTAGTTTCTTTGATCTGTATTGTACTCTAAGAAGCACGGTTAGAGACACGGGACCCGACGTGTTCAAAAAATAGAATACAGACATGGGACACGACATTTTCAAAAATAGGATGCAACTATGGCGAGAATAAGGGAAAAAAAGTTATATATTTTTTTCCTTTGTATAATGAATATAACGTCCACAAATCATGAAAAACGAGATCAAAACATCTAAATAAGTTTATGATTATAATACAACTCCTAACAAATTAAGGATTTGAAAAGTGGTATTTGGGTGTTTAATGTTTGGTGTCCTAAAGTTTTAAAATTTATAAATTTAACCCCATTTAATACTTTTAAATGCAACAACAGAACCCCCTCATGTCCCAAAACATGTCCAATTGAGGGACACATGTGTCCCCGACATGTCCAAAATGTTTTCATGGAATAAAATAATAATAAAAATTCTGGACACGCCATCTGGCATCTCTAAGTATGTATTTCTGACACATATCCGACACAAACGGTACCTTAGCGAAGTGTCCATTCTTTCTAATTTGTACTACATCAAGAAGCTTTGTAAATGATTTGACAATTCGTAAAGTTCCACTAAGTACCAAAATCTACTCTGGAATTCTGGTGTAATTTACTGTTGTTTGCATTGATATCCAATATGCTTAATTTACCATTTTCATAGGCTGGAAAGCTTTCAAACGTTATCTTTCGAAGCCAATCAAATGATACTCAAAATGAATCTTTGATCCTTACACCAACATAAGGTATACACACAAACATTAGAAATACAAATTCAATTATCAAATAAGAAAGCACAAAGCCAGAAAGCACAATAGGTACAAACTACAAAACAAGAACACGAATACAGTAGTGACTTACCAATAAGTTCTACAACTATTCAAATATCAAGTAAGATTAGTGATGTGTAATAAACAAACTCAAAAATTAGTATTGAATACAAAAGGAGTAAATCAAAAGAAAAATATTTTGACAGCTAAAAGTAATAACAGAATTAAAAAAGAGCTCAACATTATCCCATCAAACTCAAGCAAAGGGGAATAACAAATAAATATGCAAAAATTAAAATGAGTTACCTGGAAGCCCTCGAAGGATTATCACAATATGACCAGGCCGGGTTGCTCGATGTGGCTGCTTTAATATGTGAGATCCATCAACAACTTTAGGCTTATCCGAAGAAATCAGTGGAAAAGGTTGTTGGCCCTCTCCCCTTCGGTTGGTGGTTTGAAATTCCTATAAAGCACAATGGTAGTTTTTAGGAATACATTTGACCTGTTCTATGACCAAAATCACAGAGGCAATCAGATTTAAAAGTCCTAGAAGTCAAAAAATACTAGAACAAGGTATTTGTTCGCAATAATAAGGTTCCAAAAATCTAAAAGCTCCATTGAACAATAGTTATCAACTGTCCAACCAAAAAGGAGATTCGTACTATTGGCAATCCTTTATTTAACATTCAATCCAACTGTCAACAAAACCCAAAGTTAGTAGAATTCAATTTGGCTTCTGTTACGACTAGAAGCTATCATTTGGGAGTCAACTCCACAATCCAACAACTCACAACACTCTTGCTCTACAAAATTGTTGGACTACAAAGAAAAGAGCAGATGAGCCCCTTCCTAATCCTTAACTTATTGACAGAAACATTTTAAAACATTTGAGCTAGAGTTGATGAACTTTCATGAAAGAAAAAGAGACAGCTATCAAAATAAAGGAGAATAATCAAATATGATTCACAACTACTTATATAGTTTATTAAATTTGTTTTGGACATTTGAATCCATTCTCAAATGAATCTATTGAGCTTCAATTATTAATTTGTTGGGCTTTTCCCAACAAAAAAAATTTACATTTATGTACTTATTTCTTTGGATACTACTCCAAGTTTTATTTCTTAAAGTGTGTGTGCATGTGTGTGGTTCCTTCAATTGAATTTGTAACATGGTTTACATGAATTTAACTTATAAGTGTACTCAACTATAACTCTCTTTCACTGGTTCAAAATTAATATGTTTAAAAACCTGAGGAGCAGTCTAGGCAAACTAATCCACAACCCAAGAAACCTATTCTAGCAAATTGTTCTATTGTTTGACCATCATTCCTACTCTAGTTGCTACAGCAGTTTGTATGACATAACCTCTTCCTCCCCCTCCATGGAACACCAACTTTGCCACCTTTGAGAGGGAGGGTAGAGTCGCCAACTTTGCCACCCATTGCAATATAATAAAGGAGATAAAACACAGAGCCACCCTGTTATGGAAGCTTTGACAAGCAGTTTATGGCACCTACAGACCAGTAGTAATGATTCTAGGAAGGAAATAGACATCTGTTCTTGTCAAAAGCATCTATTTTCTACACTTAGATTTGATGGAGAAATAAACCAGTGGCACTTTCCAATGTGCAAGCAAGACTGGTTTATAGAATACTCTATAATATTTAGTGTTTTCTTATACCAAGTGATAGAAACTTACATGCTTTCATTTGATGATAGGATTCAACTTTCTATTACTTTTCCCCTTTTTATATTTTTTGTATTTTATTTTATAAGTAATTCTTCTTTTGTGATAAGAATGGCAAGATTGGAGAGTCTCCTTTAAACCCGTCTAGAATCTCAGTTTCAAGAACCAATCCTATCCACTAGCTAAGCGTTCATGAACCAAAGATCAACGAGAAAATTTTTCTACTTTGTTTCCAATTCTTTTTGTAGGAAACAAACGGTGGCCAAGGTCAGTGTATTATACTCTCGAATATGCCTACTAATGCATTGGTTTGCAGTTTTTAATAGTGCGGAACTTCAACTTATCACACTAACTATGATATAGTCTGTATTAGAACCAAAAAACTAAAAAAAAAAAAAAAAGGAGCATTAACAAACCATGACAAGTGCAACTGCATGAATGATATAGAAAAGAATAAAAGTAAGCTAAGGATGTGGCAATCATACCTCAGCAGCAAAGCCAGTTGAAGCACGAAGATGTGATTTCTCATGAAAATAGGGCCGGGCCAATGAGTGAGCATCAGGAATTGGAGCATACGATGAAGGCACAGTAGTCACGGAACTAACAGGAATGGGAAACAAAGAAGAGGATGTTTTGGCTGGTGAAGAAAAGGCATGTGGCTCAGATAAAGGGTACCCTGGAGGGTCCAGTGGAAGAGGTGGTGGGGGAGAAGCAGGAAGAGGAGGCTGGACATTAAACACTTGAGAAGCCTGCATTGGAGTCATATTTTTAGAAGTGATGCTATTGCCAGAAGGAAGTGGTACATAACCACCTGGTTTGTTGAAATGTTGTGAGCCAAATTGGGATGTTGTGGGCACACTCTGATGCTGAACTGGAGCCTGATTGATGTCATGTGACAGACCATTAACTTCATATGACTGCCTCCTATCATTTAGTTGACCATGGGAACGAATATGATGATTCAGCTGCGTAGAATTCTGCATTGCATATGGTTGTGGCAGATCATGGTTAGGATTGTGGTTCTCCATTGGAAAACTACTTCTCTGTTCATGGTGTGTTGCAGTTGAAGCTGACAGCCCCTGCCAGCCAGTTGGATGAGAATAGTGGGGTTCCTTTGCAGACAAAGAATCACTAGGGTATTGAAAACTCTGTTGGTAATCATTTTCACCGGGAACTTCTGAAGTGGGATAAGGAGCACTCTGAGAATAACTGTATCCCAAATTCGAATTATTCCGAACTCCTTCTCCATGATAAAGAGTTGCCACATCCTGACCTTGTCGACCCTGCTGAACATTAGCGGAACGTCCAGCCAAGACACCATTACGTCCATTAGTCTGCAAGGATAGATGCAAAGAATTCTCACCTTGACCATATAGAGATTGCCCAAGTTCTTCATTCCGATAGCTCCGAAATTTTTGCTGGCCGAAGGCTAAACCATGTTCCTCTCCATCATTATGGGGATCGAAATCAGGCTCTGGGCGGAAAGATCTCCCCTTCCTATCGAAATCACTAAACCTTGGATCCCAAAAGTCATTCATCTCATAACTGGTTGGTTTGGTTGGTGGTTTTAATGTCATATCATTTCTACCACCTCTCAGTTCATCTAATCTTCCACGCTCCACACTATCAATACTACCAAAAGTCCTGTCAAAAACAGAGTTTTCCTGCAAATACCCTTTAGTTTGGCGATTAACATTCACACCCATTCCTGATATCGAATTAGTTCCGTATAGTGGCGTACCAACAGACGCACCACCATGATCGCGAATCAACTTCAATCTGCGCTCATCGTCCATGGAAATTCTTGACGAATTAATCCGGGTCTCATTTACAAATGAGCCCGTACCCATTTCATCAACCCTCATCCTCTTAAATCCAGCATCCCCATGATCATACCTAGAAGGAGCAAAACCGTCACCATAACCCCCATTAACCCTACCAGAGTCTCCAATCTGAGACTGCTCATACTCCAAACTATGGTTTCTATGCCAAGGCGGCGGATCTCCAAACCGATCACCAGGATTCCCAACGAACGGCCGGTGGAGATTTACTATCGGCCCAGGATGATCGATAAACGGTTCTTCGAACGGTCTTTGGAACGAGTGACTGTTGTGGGATTGAAACCTAGGGTTTTGATTGAATGAAATGGGGTGTGGTGGAGGGCAAAATGGGAAGTGATTGATAGAGCAGGTTGGGCAGACATTACCTTGTATTGACGATGGTGGTCCGAGACGCCATGAATGGTCCATCTTCGAGCTTGATCTTCTGACGTACAAAAATCTGAGGGCGACACAACAGATCGCAGAGGTAGAGAGAAAATGGTTTTTAGGGTTTGAGTCGAAGACGAGAGGTCGAACAGAGAGACCCAGAAGGGGAGATTTTGCCTGAACCACGGAATTACAAAATGCAAGTGGTTTCAAAATTAGGGTTGAAGAGTAGTTGTGTAACATAACTTCAAAATTAGGATTGTTTTTAAATTTAATTATCAGTGATTTTAAATTTATTTATTAAACTTGACTCGAAAAAAAAATTATGTTTTTAATATATAATTTTGATGAAAATATAAAATAAAATTTCACCAATAAAAGTTTTATATTTAAGACACCACTTGAAATTGTACTTTCAAGATACAATTTTTTAAGCTATTTATGTTTGGTATATAAATTTAGAATTACCTAGACTTGGTAAATGGTTTAGACAAAAACTCCAGAGGGGCCAGAACTGCAACAAAGCCTGGTTTCTCATG